>CACVKS010000549.1:0-19382 GCA_902749335.1 Acanthamoeba triangularis
GCTGCCGCCAGCTCTTTCTCCTCTTCGTCATCGCTCGTGCATGCCCGGGTCGCGGTCGAGCCCGAAGCTGGCGGCAGCGGCATCGCCCCAGAGGGAGGCGGCGGATCTGCTGATGCCAAACCGCTGGAGGATCTCACGACGAGCGTCACTGGCATAACCCCGCGAAGGGAAGCAACCCTTGTACTCACCGAGGAGCGGGGAAGCAGCTAGCCTGCCCACCGTGTTGACCCGCCTAAGGGTGTAGGCAAGGGAAGAATGTACTTCGTCGTCATCTTACCGCCACATGGACCCGTGTGGACTTCATTTTATTTGATCCGCCGCCTGATGGCTGTTGGGGTGGCGAGGTGGAGAAGCAGCACCTCGGCCTCGTAGAGCAACTTGAGGGCCACCACGGTCGGGAAGCCGTGGTGGATGGCCGCGTGACACATGGCCCACCCCACGACGTTGCCATTGACCAGGCTCAGCAGCTGGCTCGCCACGGCCCGCTGGTCGAGCAAGCGCCACAGCTGCGCCGACCACGGCGTCTCAGTTGCGTCGGTCGCGGCGGTACCACCTCCACCGCCGGTGGTCGAAAGCGAGGCGGCGAGCGACAGGAAGAGGTTGCGCAGATTGAGGGTGAGCTGGGCCGTGGTGATGGAGGCGTGAGTGAGCTTGAGGCTGGCCAGCCGGCTCACGAGGTGGACCATCGAGTTCATTGCGAAGAGGCCCACGACGAAGAGGTGGAAGTGGCGGTTGACCGTGCCGGCGGCTGCCTGGCGCGCGATCACCTCGCGGTAGACGTTGCGTGTGAGGGCGTGGAAGACGGGCATGAGCACCCGGGAGAGGGCGTGGAGCAGGAAGTCGCAGCGTAGGGCGTAGTAGGCCAGCGACAGGCTCATCCCGACACCGCCGAGGGACTTGAGACGCGAGCCCTGGTCCTGTTCCGAGGGCCGACCGCCGATCATCACCATAGAGAAAGAGGAACGAAGAAGAACGAGGAAGGTGGCAGCGGCCGTACCCGAGCTAGCTGGACTGCACAGCCCAAGGCCAAGAGAAGAGCGAAAACGAAGGCGCTGCCCTTGAGTAGGCCGTTGGCCACAACGACAGAGATGATGAACGGAGGGAGGCACAACCACCTGCCCAGCGCGAAACGGAACACGCGTACGTTGCATCAGAGACCAGACCGACTCGCCAAATGTACGTGGGCGCGCCGGGAGGGGGGAAGCAGACTACCGTAGGCCGACCTCTTCGAGGAGGGAGCTCAGCACGTGGTTGCCGAACTTGGCCACGCCGAGGTACCACTTGGGCGTCCCTTCTAGATAGCCTCTCCGCCTGCACTGCAACGTGAGCCAGAGCAGCCGACGCACAGTGGTGTGTCGTGTTGTACCCTAGTAGCCTCTGCGCGTAGTAGTAGGCAGCGCAGTACACATAGAGTGGCCAAAAACGGAGTAGAGACCCCGCCGTGGGGCGGCTGGTGAGAAAATTGGCCGGCAGAGGGCACAGCGAGGGCAGGAATCGCTTGATGAGGTAGGCGAACAGCCCCAGCTTACCCAGAAACACTGTGCGCTCACACCGCACGCACCACACACGCACACGCCGCATATGCATACACCGTGTGAGGGTGAGACCACCCCAGCGACCAGCACGCGCGTGTGTGTGACGACACGTACGCATGCTCCGCGCTCTCCGAATAAAGTTCAGACGCGTGAGGACCGACTCGCGCATCACCTCCAGGTGATCGCGACACGCGCGTGGATAGGCCGCGAGGGCTTCCTGCAGGCGCGCCGACCGCGAGATGTCCAGCAGCTGCCGGATCCACACATCGCCCGCCTCCTGTGTGTCGTGTTGAGTGTTGGGTGTTGCGTGTGGTGAGGGTGCAAGCACGGGTGGCTGCAGGTGAGTGCACGCTTGGAGGGAGGGGGCATCAGTAAGAATGGATAGCCTCGCGCACCTCTTGCGGCGCAGTTGGCGAGGCAGCCTTCGAGCGAAAGGAGACGGTGCTCAGCCGGGCGAGGTCGAGCGGGTGCCGGTCGAGCTCGCTAAGGAGACGCTCCACCGGCCCTCGCAGATGGCCCAGGTAGAAAGCCTGCGCCATATAATATAATATAATTATTTGTCTAAAATATTAAAAAACAATTATATTAACATAATTAAAAATAATTAAAAATAATTATTATAAATAACTTTATAGTTATTAATTGTTGGGAGTTGTTAATTGTTTTTTTAATAATAAAAAGCAACAACAAGAGCAC
The DNA here is from genome assembly GCA_902749335.1 of Acanthamoeba triangularis. Lineage (NCBI taxonomy): Eukaryota > Discosea > Longamoebia > Acanthamoebidae > Acanthamoeba > Acanthamoeba triangularis. The sequence continues at coordinate 2,232 of CACVKS010000549.1, forward strand.
CTTCCAGGAAGTGTTGGGCGGCTTCTGTGCTGTGTGAAAGTCCTCCCATCTCTGATTCCAGTCAACTGGAGAAGGGTTGCCCCCATCTTCTTCGGCCTCTTTGTTCAGGCGGTTCATCTCATCTCTCGTCCACCGCCTCTTGAGCAGCTCGCGCCAGAGGGCGTCGGTCTCCGCCAGCGACTTCCAGCGGCGTGACACCTGCGCCAGGCGGCTCAGCTGCGCCGGATCGATCACGTAGCCCAACACCTTCACCAGCACCTCCGCCGGCAGCGCATCGATCTCCATCTCTCTCGTTTCCGTTTTTGTTCTTCACTTTATTTTGTAGCGAGCGAGACCTTGGCCTGTGTTGGTCACGACTGTCAGTCGGCTTCGTCGTCGCTCTTGTTGTTGGTTTGGCCACGTCGGGTCTTCTCGAGCTTCTTCTCTCGCCTCTGCTGGCGCTTCTCCTTCTTGAGCTGTTGCTTGAGGAACTGCTTGTCCTGCTTGCTCAGCTCCTTCGGCTCCTGCGTCTTCTTCTTGAGCAGCTCGTCCGCCTTCCGCTTCTCGCCCTGCTCACGTCTCTCGTTGGCCAGTCGTCGCCTCTCCGCCTTCTCCTCTCGCGTCAGCTCACCCTCCTCCTCCTCTCCTCCTTCTTCCTCGCCACCACCCTCCTTCTTCCCCGTTTCTTCTTCCTCGGGCAAGGGCTCGCCCTCTCTTTCTTCTTCCTCCTCCTCGCCGCCGGCTTCGACGTCAACGCCCGTCGGAAGCGAATCGGCGTCATCGGCCTCCCACTTCCTTCGCCGCCGACTACGCTTGGGCAGCTCCTCCTTCTTGTTGACGACCCTCCCCCCGGCGCCCTTCCGGCAGACCTCCTGAAGAAGAACGAAGAGCGAGGAAGTGAAGGGGGAACGATGAGAGTCAGGCATCAGCATCCACGAGGGAGATCAGGGCTCGGGGTGTGACGTACCACGTTGACCACGAGCGACTTCATCCGTGGCTCGCTGCCCTTGTCGTCGTCGAGTGATCGCATGCTGGTCCGCTGCATCTGCTGTCGGATGAGGTCGTCCCGCGCGACCACAATGTCCCACGTGGAGAAATCGCACGAGTGGGACCTGCACCGAGAGCAACGCGAGACAAGCACGACGCCACGCAAACCGTTAGCCAGTGCGCACTCACCTTTCATCGTCGCCTGAATCTACAAGTGGTGCAGTGGTCCACGTACTTCTGGTATTTGGCGAGCTCTTCGTTGATATTGGATTGCAGCCCCTCCTTGATCTCCGCCGGCACGCCCTTGACGCGGAACAGCGGGATCAGGGTCTGACGGAACCGGTCGATGATCATCGCTTGTCGCTTGCTGTACTCAGCTTTGAAACCTGGGCGGGCAATTGATGGTTGAGGGGAGTTGTTCGTGAGCGACGGCTGGTGTCGGGCCGTGCACTCATCGAAAGGGTTGGGGCCGTACCATCGTTGACCTGCTCGAGGCGGCTCACTTGTTCGGGGGAAAGGGACGAGAGATCGAACAGCGGGCGGTTGTAGTCTTCGGCAAGCGTTTTGTTGAGCTCGACGATCTTCTCTTCAATGGCCTGCACCACTTTCTCACCGGTCTCCGGCACGTGCTCGATCTTCAGCACGGCGTACGCGGTCTTGAGGCACTCCTGTGCGTGCACGAACACATGAACACGTGTGAGAACATATGGGGTGTGGACCAACGGCAAGAAGACGAAGAGTCGCGCGCACGCCAAACTGCTCGGACAGACCGCCGCTCTTCTCGGCCGACACCGACGGGTTTTGGTACTTTGAGCGCTTGTAGCCCATCAGCCGGCAGGCCAGCAGCTCGCCCAGGAAGTACCCTACACAGAGTAAACCACACCACACGGGTCAGGCTTGTATGGCCTGATAGGCTGGGCCAGAGGCACGCGCTACCTACCCAGGAGGTCTGCCTTCTGCGAGAATGTCTGCAGCGGCGCATCGCCATTCAGGCCAAACCGCTCCACCAGTTTCTGCGCGCCTGAACGACCACGGGGGTGTGAGCGGTGCGATTGCCTGACACGGCCACACAGACTTGACTTACCTTCTTTCTGCAGGAGGGGCACGAGGGCCTGGGCGAAGGTCTCGGCGCTGTCGGTGGGAATGCACACGGGGCTGGGAAGGTCGTTGCCGGCCAGGAACTCGACCCACGACGCGAACTCGCTCGCCAGGAGCGCACACAGAACGCGGTAGTGCGGGTCATTCGCTCCCTTGGTCTGCAGCGCCTCCAGCAGCTCCCCCTCCTCCGTTACACTGGGTGCAGCCACGATCCAGAGCGTGATAAGAATCGACTACTGTTTCTTGAATTAGAAGAGCGAAAATCACACTTACTCGGTAAAATCGAGCTGGTGCAGCAACCGCATCAGCTGGTCTTTGACCACCACTTCTTCCAGCACCAACGCCATCTTCCACTTGCAGCCTAGCTTGTGTTAAGAGTCAATAAACTCGTATATCAAAGGGCAGACAATTGGTGCCCGTTTGGCGAACCAGGCGAACATTCGGAGAAGGCAAGCGCGGAAAAGAAAGGGATTTGTTAAGATTTTTGCTTTTCGCATTCCTTGCATAATTTCATTCTTGTCATACCAATGGAGTGACGTCGGCAGCTCGTGCGGTGGCTTCACGTGAAGATCAGGAACGAGACAGCAACACCTCCATCTCAAATTGTCGTTGCATTTAGACCGTTAATTTGCCGATTTCTCGTGCGTAAGCAGCGCATGTCGCACAACAAAAAGAGGAAGATCTCTTCTTGCTTCCTTTGCCAGGTACCTGCGCTTCCCATTCGTTGGTATTGCCAGAGGGGGAGGCCTCCTAATTCCTCATGATTTTTTTATATCGATTAACATTCACAGAAAGATAATCAAGCGGAGCATTGCGATGGTGTGCGTCCCTGTTCGCGCTGCGTGCGGTTGGGAGTGCCGCATATGTGCATCGGCATAGATCTTGGCTCAATGCCTTCGGTAGCTCCCAGAACATTCCTTTTTCTCCTCTTTTGTATCTGGTCAGTGATTCATTTCATCGGCCAAAACAGGCACCTCGTGTGGTGCCAACGCCCCAGGCAGCTGCACCGCCGCCCCCGCCCGCTACTTCTCCTGCGTTCGAGGCGTTGCGCGACCCATTTGCTGGGCGGCCGTCCCCGAAACCGCACGTAGTCGCGGCACCATCGCCTCCCACTACGCCATCGCCAACGGTGCAGCATCAACCCTCTCCTCAACCTAGTACGCCTATGGAAGAGCCGATGCCCACTGCCCCAGCTCCCAGTGGGAGTGCGAACCACATGCAAGAAGACGCCCCTGCTGCCAGCGAGGTACTCTAAACTGTGGCCAGATGTTTCCATGCTTGATGCACTATGTGATGGTGAGTACTGACTCTTTTACATGCTTTGGTGGGTGTCATCAGCAGATATCGCCCAAGCAGAACAATCTAAACATCTACTTCATGAAAGAGCTGAAGAAGCTCAAGGGCGACCAGAAGCGACTCGACGACGAAGTGCTGCACCTCAAGCTCGAGAACAGCAACCTATCCGCTCGCTTGAAGACGAGCCAGTGGCAGGTCATGCGGCTCATGGACTACTTCTCGCAAATGGCGGACCAACAACCCGGTGGACAGATTCCCACCCAACGGTACCAAACTTCTCTGCTCACTCATCACTTCGGATCAAGTTCACCTATTGCGTCCATGTTGGAGTCTCACTCGACCTCACACGAAAGTAGGCCGCTGCGTGCGCTGGACGCAGTACCGGCCTTCCCGACCCATGCCATGGAGACCACCGCGAGCTCGGCCCATAACCCCTCCCACATTGGCGTGTCCACCGCTCTGCCAAAAGGCAGGGCCGAGCAGCCCATGGTGGTGTACGATCTCAGCAAGAGCACTGCGACCGTGCTCACCGCCAACACCACCTTTTGCCAAATGATCGGCTACGAATTGGTACCCATTCTGCTCCTGCGCCCGCCCTTCCCCTGGGCGAACTGCTGAACCAAGTGGTCGCTCATTCACCACTTCTCTAAATACGGCGGTACAATCACGATCCATAGAATGAAGTGATCGGAATGCCGTGGACGGAGTTCATTCCACCAGAGGCAGCGCGCCGAACCATGAACACCATCCTGCAGCAGAAGACTCTATCATCCACGATACAGCTCGATCAAGTATACCGGCACAGAACAGGTACCCCAGCATCTGCAGCTCTGGCTTCACTCACGTCTTGATGTCAAAGCTCATGTTACTTCTCTGACTTGCGTCTAGGTGGTCTGTTCGCTACGTACGATACCCATACGATCCTTTTTGGCAATGACGGCTTGCCCATCTCGGACGTGGTCACGCTCTACTTTCCCGAGTCGACCGCCACCGGCGGCGTACCCAACACGCCCACCTTCCTCCCGCCGATGAAGTTCCTGAGCAGCACCGCGGCCAACGAAGGGCGAACCCATCCCGGCGCTCACCTGTCGCCCTCTTCCATTCAGCCGCTGTCGTCGCCCGTAGTCGAATCGCCGTCAGATGACGAGTTCGATTCTGATCCGATGCTGTCGTCTCCCCACATCAATCGATCCCAGTCCGCTCCGGTGTTTGGGCACCAGGCAAAGCCAGGCGCCGGGCCGAGGAATGGCAAAGGCGGGCGGAGCCTGACCTCACAGGCCACCAAAAAGACCAGACGACCGACCGCCAAGGTATGATCAAACCCAATTGGTGCGTGTCGCGTCGTGTGTTGGACTGGCATTGACGGTTACTACTGCTGCAGGTCAACGGAGAAGCGCCGCAGCCTCAGCTGATGTTCTATGGCTCTCAGGGTGAAGAGAAAACCGCGCGTAAGCTGCGGGACAACATTCCAAAGGCCAGCATGAGGTACGTCTTTCCTCTCTGCCGGTAGCACCTCTTTCGGCGAGGTGCAGTGTGTGTGTGTTTGGTAAGTGGGAGCCACTGACACTGTCCTTCGCATAACAGGATTCTTGACGAAGACGAAGACGATGGCGAAGGTCCTCATGTGCAGCATACCTCTTTCGACGAGGTGCTATCCAATCCGCAGCGAAGACGGCCGCAACCAGTGGCGGAGGGTCCCACCTCCATCTTCCAGATGCCCCCTTCGTCGAACTTCCCCTCCCTCTCCTCGCCGTTCCCCTCCGCCGCGCCTCCATTCCCACCGTCTCCCAACAACGCCTTCACCTCCTCGGCCTCCCCTCCCGTCTTCTCCTTCGACGACACCCCGATGGGTGCCTCCTCTCCTTCGTCGCCTTCCCTCTCCTCCTCCTCCTCTGCCCTCTTCTCCCGAGCTTCTCCTCCCACCAACTTCTACTCGCCTTTCTACGGCTCTCCTGCTTCGTCATCTTCGACCACCACTTCGACTCAGCAACCCGCGCTGTCGTCCCACGGCACGTCCGCGTCCACCGCGCCGCACTACATCGTCGGACCCAACGTCATCCCGCTCACGGGTGCGACGATGCCCCCACCGTCGGCTTCTTCGACGACCGATATCGCGGGTGTGGAGGATGCCTTCAACGATCTCGACCTCGACCCTTCGTTCATGCCCTTCTCCCTCGACGAGGACTTTTTGAACTCCCTCATGGCGTCCCACCAGCTGAACACCGGCGGCGCCTCCTCCAACGACAACGGCCCAGACAACGCCTGAGCCGCGGCACCCCAGCTTGACCGATGGCGCGGGATCAGAATGTTTGGAATTCGGGCTCATTTTTGTTGTTATTTTTATTGGTCTTGTTTCTTGTTCCATCTTTCTTGTTGCCGATAATCATCACAAGATGCGCCGTGTTGTATCGAAGTCTACTGTCACTCTTGGTCAGAGGGCTGCCGCGCAAGGTTTTACTACGTCCTGTTGCTTTCCGTATCCGTAATGCAATAATGGACCGTCTAGATGATTAATGTTGTAAACAATTCAGGCGCGATCCGTCTGTACGCCGGCAAGTCAAGTGGTGCATCGGTCTATGCCGCTACGTTGCAGCCCCGTTTGGACCAGGCGCTCAAGGAAATCGAGGAGGCTGGGCTCTACAAGGTTTACCTCCATTTCATTTCTTTTAAGATTTTTTTAAAAATTGACGCTATCTTTGGTGGTACATGCGAACAGAGGGAGAGGACTATCGTCACTCCTCAGAGCTCTTCTATCAGCGTCAAGGAGCGCTCCGAGCCTGTCATCAACTTCTGCGCCAACAACTACCTCGGTGCGTCCTCTTTCCCCTTCCCCTTCCAGTGCTACGCTTATCGTGCGACGCCCTCTCGCAGGTCTTGCTGACAGCCAGGAGCTGATCGACGTGGCCAAGGAGCACTTGGACAAGTTCGGCCTGGGTCTCGCCTCCGTCCGTTTCATTTGCGGTATGGCTCCCACGTCCCTCAGGCAAGCGCACCGGATCTGTTGCTGATTGTGGGCTTGCAGGTACTCAAAGCATCCACAAGGACCTTGAGAAGAAGATCGCGGAGTTCCACAAGACCGATGACACCATCCTGTACACGAGGTACGCGTCTCAGGCTCAGGTGTTTCTTGTGCAACTGAAGACCGTTGGACTGTCCATTGACTGGCTCATTCATTTTTGTGACCCATAGCTGCTGGGACGCCAACGGTGGTATTTTCGAGACCGTGTTGGGTGAGGGCGACGCCGTCATCTCCGACGCGCTCAACCACGCTTCGATTATTGATGGTATCCGCCTGTGCAAGGCTAAGAGGTGCGTGGGCCCATATACTACCGCCAATCAAGTTAATGGAAACCCGTTGGCACTCATGCTCGTGCGCGTGGTAGGTTCCGTTACAAGCACTTGGACATGACCGACCTGGAGGAGCAGCTCAAGAAGGCCGACGGTGAGGGAGCCAAAGTCCGCATGATCGCCACTGATGGTCCGTACTCTGCCCTGATGTGCCCTCGTTTGACTCTCAGCTTACCACAGGCATTGCCCTTTTACAGGCGCCTTCAGCATGGATGGTGACGTAGCGCCCTTGGACAAGATCTGCGCCCTTGCCGACAAGTACAATGTACCGTACCATTCACTGGCTGCAGTTGCCGCATGTGAGAAGGCACTTGTAGATTATTATTTATTTTTTTTTCTTACTTGCCCTCCTCTTTGCACATGCAAGGCTCTCGTGATGGTGGACGAGTCGCACGCTACTGGTTTCTTCGGACCTACTGGCCGCGGTACCACACGCCAACACACACCACGCCACGCCACGACACAGTCTCACGATGCACGTCGCCAATGCAACAGGAGTGCCTGAGTATTTTGACGTCATGGACCGCATTGATGTCACCAACTCCACAATGGGCGTACGCACTCCCCCACGCTTGTTCCCCTCCTCCACGGTTTGGTGGCTAACGTTTTGCGGCACGGTTGTTGTGCGATGTAGAAAGCGCTCGGCGGTGCCACTGGAGGCTACACCACCGGCAGGAAGGCGATCGTCGACCTTCTCAGACAGAGGTGCGCAACTGCACGTGACCTGCGCTTCCTGGAACCTGTCTGTTGCTGACCTGTATCGTTTCTAGGTCTCGCCCTTACCTCTTCTCCAACTCTCTGCCGCCTGCCCTTGTCGGCGCCACCCTCCGAACCTTTGAGCTCCTCACGTACCAGCCGCACCTTCTTCCATAGGGAGCAATCATGATCAGGAGGCTGACCTCATGGTTTCGCTAATCATTACCACCTTCTGAAAAAACCAGCACTTCGACCAAGCTGAGGGATCAGCTGGAGGCCAACACCGCTCGCTTCAGGCAGGGCATGAAGAAGGCCGGCTTCAATGTACGTCGCCTGCTCGGCACTTGGATAGTGTAAACAGCTACTGACCGATAAACACGCATGTGCGGCTCTTGGGGCCACCGCGCAGGTGCTGGGTAATGACGCTCACCCGATCTGCCCGGTGATGCTGGGCGACGCCCGCCTCGCCAGCAAGATGGCCGAGGAGATGCTGGCCCACAACATCTACGTCATCGGCTTCTCTTTCCCCGTCGTTCCCAAGGGCGAGGTACACCGCCTGGCTGTAACACCGCACACGCGGATGGCTCACACAATCTCTGTGAATGCGATGTGCCTCCTCCGTGTACAGGCCCGCATCAGGGTTCAGCTTTCGGCCATCCACACGCCCGAGCAGATTGACAAGGCCATCGCTGCCTTTACTGCCGTGGGCAAGAAGCTCAACGTCATCGCCTGAGGTCCCCAGCCACGGCCTTCATTTTCCCTAATTATTCTACGTAAATTAGGGGAAAATAGAAAACAAAAAAGAACATAACACGGGCAAATGGAGGGGGAGCAGAGGCGGCCCTTTGTGGTTCACGGCCGCTGGGTGTCCTCAGGCAAGCAAGTGGCAGTGGAGTTGGGGGGCCACCCTGCATCCCTGTTGGTATCCGACCTCAGGATGCTCTTCAGCCAGCGCGAAGGCATACCGCCCGAGCACCTGCAACTGGTCCACAGTGGAAGAGTACTCGAGGACAGTCGCACACTTGCCAGCTACAACATTGTGCCGCATGGTCTGGTGCACCTGTTGCTGGCCAGCAGAGAAGACCCCTTCTACGCACTGGCACCCCTCCCAACGCCAGACGACGACGTAGAGGACCCAGTCACCGCCTTGGCTGGGTCCAGACACTACCCGCGTATAGGTCCGCTCCCCCCAACCCCAAGCACGCCGGCGGCTGAGTTTGCAGGACAGGACGCAGACAGAGGGAAATCAAGGACTTGCTACGCGGCGGACCCGAGCAAGGGCGGCTACCTGTGCACCTGTGGCGCGTGGGCAAGAACGTGGACTGGGTGGAGCTCATTGTTGAAGGTCCGCCAAACAGTTTCTATCAAGGTATGCTTGCTATCGGTCGCTTGCTTGTCGGAGGTTCCATGGCTCAAGCCCACGTAATACTCACACAACACGACCAACGACTTAGGAGGTGCTTTTCTTATGCGGGCGTCCTATCCATCTGATTACCCGTTCCGTCCGTTCGCGCTGCGCATGCTCACGCCCCTCTACCACCCTACCGTCGGACCCCAAGGCACGGTTGCCGTGCTTGGCCACGATCCGTACCACCGCCACCGCGTCTACCATGACTATTAGTCAGGCATTAACCGTACTGCGTTCCATGTGCTTGTTTCCAGATCACACCAGTGGACTCCAGCCCACATGATCGCTGCTGCGGTGCAAGACTTCATCCAGCAGCTCAAGGTCTACGCCTTGTCGCCGGTGGCGTCAGACCGACTGAGACACGAGATTGCACAGGTACGTCACAGTCTCGCGTCAGGGCGAGCCCGAACCGCCAACTGACCAGCTGCGACGAGCAGATGGCGCCAGTGGTGGAGGAATGGGAGAGCCGAGGCGAGGAGTGGGCGGCCAACACAGCGCGGCTGTGGACGCAGTACTACGCCACCGACAAGGGCCGCATTTATCGTGAACGTGCCTACATCGACTCCGGCCAGCGGTGCACGAGCATGGCCCACCTTGGGCGCCTCGTCGCTGTCGATGAAACGGTTCCTTGCCAGACACCGTTGTTGATTTGGCTTCACCGACTGACTACTGCTTTTCTCCATCAGCTCCGAAATGAGGTTCGCAGTACCCTGCTGGTCACCTATCGGCTCCAGAGGCTCAACGATGAGGAGGACTTGGATGGCGCAGAGAAACTCAACGAAAGACAACCTACCTCTATGGGCCAGTTGCCTCGCGAGCTGGTGCACATGCTGCTGCTGTGCCTGGGCAGCCATCGGCGACCGCCGTTGCCTCCCGACACCCTGCCGTGGGAGCAGCTCAACAACGGCGATGATGGCTTGCCAGCAGACTGGCGGTCGTGTCTGCTCAGCCAGTGACTGGCATCTGTGAAGATATTATTTATTCATTTTTCATTTTCATTTTTCATTTTCATTTTTGTATGGAGCAAGACGCACAGTCGAACGTGCCGCACGTCGAAGTGATCCCCTCCCCCTCCAGTATCTTCCCAAGTCTGTTCTCAACCATTGTTCTGGAAACAGGCGGTTTTGCTGGGCCCTGTAGACAGTGGCAAAGCTCACCTGCTCGGTCGCCTACTACTCGACTATGGGGTGTTAGACCGCAGGTATGTGGAGAAATACATGAACTCCACCGTACGTTCGTGAGCCACCACCGGTGCATCTGCCCAAGAGCGCAACTCACCTTGTGCCAACTGTGCTGGCTCAGTCGGACAGGTTCTCAGGGTTTCTTCACCCAGCACGGCGACGGCTCGACGGTATGTTCCGTACGCGCGAGGAACTGGCGCGGGGCATCACCATCTGCACCCGGTTCGTTATGTTCCTGCACCAGTAACTTGATGAGCTTTGAGAGAGAGATGCCCCAATCGAACACTTGCTCCCCCGCCAGACGATACCGGCTGCGCACGAGCCGATACCCACTCTCGCTGGTGAACGTACCAGCGCTGGGCTACTTCGACCGCAGCTGCATTCCCGGCGCAGCCAACGTGCGCTCCACACTAGGTGGCAATGGCAGTTATGGAGACGAAGACTGATGGCTGCGCTCCTGCCTGTGACAGGCCGACTTCGCTCTGCTGGTGGTGTCTGCCGCGGCCCTTGAGTTCGAGGCGTGCATGGCCGACCGGAAAGCCAAATCACTCTTCGAAGTGGCCCTGGTCGCCAAGTACCTCTTTCAGATCCAACTCAAGCCTTAGCCAAGGCACAGCCTCACTCATACGCTTCTCCCTATCACAGAGGTCTGGGCATCGAGCAGCTCATCGTGGTGCTCACCAAGGCCGACGAGGTGCTGAAGGAGCTCAAGTATGGTCAGGGCACGCGGGAGCACCAGGCGCTCATCGAGGAGCGGGAGAGACGCGTCGTCCCCCTGTTGCTTTCGATGCAATTCAAGAGGTACGCGCCGGAGGGCTTGGGCTGCCGTTCATTGAAAGGGATCGATGACTTACTAAACCGCACCTTCGCCCGCCCACCCACACGGCACTCGCGCACACGCTCAGGGAGAACATACAGGTGGTGAGCGTCAGCGTGTGGGAGGAGCAAGGGGTGCAGACTCCCCTTTTCGACAACGGCCTGTCCCTGAGAGACGCCCTTGACAACATTCGGTACGTGTGGGTGCCCCAACCAACAACCGCGTTGAGAGTCTGATCACCAGCGAATGATTCGCCAGATGGGGGGAGCTACCGGTGTCTCGAACCCGACGTCAGCAGGGGCCTTCGGCGCCGTTTCGGCAGGTGGTTCTGGGCTCGGACAGGATAGGAGGCATTGGGACCGTCGTGCATGGCAGGGTTGTTTCCGGCCGCTGGGAGCGTGGGCACGTCCAAGAGTACTCTTTGGGCTCGTGCGAACGTTGGGCTGCGGCTGATGGGCTGTTCGCCGTGTTCCTCATCAGGCTGGACCTGGTGTTCTATCCACAGACCATGTCCCAGCAGCAAAGGGAATGGTGGCGCAAGCGCCCACGCGGATCACCCATACAAACAGGCTCGGTTGAGTCGTTCCATGAGGTGCGCCGGCCACGCATGGGTCCAATGCGCAGTTCTCACTAAGTGCCGCGCGCGCTTGTGTGTGTGTGTGTGCTACTCAAGGCTGTGTCTACCCCAGAAGGAGCCGGAGCCTGCATCAGCGTCCAAGTCCGGAGCGCGCCAAAAGTGCTTTTCTGTGCAGGTTCTGATCTGCGACTGTACGGTCGCTTGCGCAATCCTTAACCGTTCGTTGTGGGCTGGAGCACAGGGATGGTGGCGATGGACGCCAGTGAAGATGCCAAGACATCGCTCGAATTGACGGTGACAGAGTTCTCAGTGTCCGTGCGGGCGATCAACCCCGTACAGAGTAAGGTACGTACCTAGCTCACCACTACTTGACACCCCCAAGACATCGCCGACTCAACTTTTGCTATTGGCGCTTTCCAGCCGCCGTGGAAAGTGCTGTCGATTGGCCAAGAGGTGGTGGTGTATAGCCACAGCGCTCGCGTTACATGCAAGGTCCTCTTGCTCTCTCGCTTCTTTGGTCTCTCAACCGGCGCGGTCTCACGCGCGGTCTATCTCACGCAGGTGATGGCTATTCTCAGCGTCAAGCGAGGCAAGAAGCTGTCCAAGAGGCCACTGCGCGATGTGCGCATGGGCGAAGGTTCTTTTCGTGGCCACCTCCACTTCTTCTCGCCCAGTGGCCGCTGCCCGCCGACTGAATCCCCCTGTCTTGTCCTCTGTAGTGGCAGAGGTGCGACTGCGCCCTTTGGCGGCACTCGTGGTGGAGCCCTTCGATGTCTGTCCTCATCTGGGGCGCGTGCTTCTCCGAGACACTGTCACTGTACTTCCTTCGATGCGTTGTGCGTGCGGTGGTGCCAGCTAGGTGCTGATTCTTCAGTCTTCCCTTCAGCTGGCCTATGGCAGGGTGTTGCGAGTGGTGCGCAGGTACAAGGAGACATTTCTGCAGGAGGTGAACAACCCACGGCAGCTGTGGGAGCTCCTGCGCCTGGAACCCGCGTCCCTGCTGGGGCGCGACGAGCACAACAACACCCTCCTCCACCTCCTCCTTGACCTGGTACAACGACACCAGGAATTCGATTGGGTAACCGCCTCACATGCCACAACACACCACATCACAGGGACAGGAGGGAGTGGAGCAGGTGGTACAGCAGGTGGAGAAGCACTTTGGGCGGATGACTGTCCAGAAGCTGATGCGAGTGCGCAACAGCCGGGGTCTCACGGCCATCCACCTCGCCCTCACCGCCGGTACCTTAACAGGCATAATGCAGTCTCTCCTCCCTCACATGGCACCCTTCTCTCCTTCGCGGATCAAAGGTCAATTTAGGGTGGCGGGGGCGTTGCTGTCCTACGGAGCGCCACTGATGCCCAGCAAGGAGGAGGAGCTGCGGCTGAGCAAGCTGTGGAAGAAGCCTGTACCGTCGCCTCTCGACGGCTTGCGCCAACGCTCCTGTACATTCCTTGTCCACACTTGGATGTTACTAGCACAGCAACAGTACTGCGAGTTAACCTACGCCCGTGAACAATGCCAGACAAGCGAAGTCCAGTGAACCTGGCCCTGCTGTGCCTGATGGTACTGACCCGGGACAGGTACGATGACCACCCCTCCGACACAACTGCTTTGCGCACTCTGACGACGATGCTGGAGCACAGAGACGACTTTGCCAACCTGGACGAGATGCTTCCGCCCAAGGCCGTACAGGAGCACTACACCATCGCCCTCAACTCGCTCGTGCTGCAGCTCACCCCCACCTGAGACTGTCTTCTTTTGGCTGAGTAGTTGATCAAACACGCTTATTCCCTGCACACACCACGAAGCTGATGAACTGCACCGAGAGTATGAACAGTTGTGTTGTATTTGCCAGGAAGTGGAAACATTCTTAGTTGCCGCCGCGGAGACGGAGGACGAGGTGGAGGGTGGACTCCTTCTGAATATTGTAGTCAGCCAGCGTACGGCCGTCCTCGAGCTGCTTGCCGGCGAAGATGAGACGCTGCTGATCAGGGGGGATGCCCTCCTTGTCCTGGATCTTCTGCTTGACGTTCTCGATGGTGTCGCTGGACTCGACCTCGAGGGTGATGGTCTTGCCGGTCAGCGTCTTGACGAAGATCTGCATGCCACCACGCAGGCGGAGAACGAGGTGGAGGGTAGACTCCTTCTGGATGTTGTAGTCGGCGAGGGTGCGGCCGTCCTCGAGCTGCTTGCCGGCGAAGATGAGGCGCTGCTGGTCAGGAGGGATGCCCTCCTTGTCCTGGATCTTCTGCTTCACGTTTTCGATGGTGTCGCTGGACTCAACCTCGAGGGTAATGGTCTTGCCGGTGAGGGTCTTAACGAAGATCTGCATAGTTCGCTTGTGTGTAGCGCTTGTGTTGTTGTTGGTTTTGTCTTTGATGCAGCTGACCTTATGTCCCTTTTGAGGTGCAAGCGGAAGAGAACGCGTTTCAGGTTTAGCCGTTCCCGAAACTTTTTCGGGACATCTGAGATGTTTCTTTCTCTTCCTTGTTACACAAGCACAGTGTTCACTGGGTGGGACTCTGTTGTGATACAGTCAATGAATTATTATCATTTATCTTTATTTTACTGTACACTCGACCCTTTAGGGAGGTACACGCCTCTACTACTACTCCAACAGACTCAACGATTGGCCTTTAGCCTGGTTGGGGTAACAAAAAGCTTTCATCACCCACTCACAAGTTACGGGCCCGGGCTTTATTCTCCACTGGCCTAGGATTGGCTGACTCTAGAGCCACAGCTCGCAAACGCGCAAAGTCTCAGCATCAATCAGGCGCTGTCTGATTGGCCAGAGTTTATTCAAAAGGCGGTCCACGCGCCCCAAACAACATCTCACTCTTCTGCACAACTAGCAATCCAACAACCAGGGCAGGGATGACATCTACCAAACTGCTCTTCATCGTGGTCCTCGCTGTCTTCGCTGTCGCAGCCATGGCCGATGGCAGCTATGACGACAAGCATGACGATAAGCACCAAGATTATCCGGGACCCTGTAAGGGTGGCTACTGGCCGGATAGGAAGGGCTGCTGCCCGAAGCTCATCCACGGCAAGGCCTACTACCGCGATGCCAACAAGTGCTACCCCAAGGATGTCGGCTGTGGTGTATTCTACGCGGATGGCAACGGGTACCCACGCACCACCGCAAACAGATGCGTCCACAGGAGTTAACTGGTTAGCTTGTAACAGGTACTACCCGGACGAGAAGGGCAACTACGCTAAGGACGGCGAGGACTGTTCGTATGAGCGCAAGTGCCACGAGTACTGCATCCGCCCGGAGCATGACGAGTCGACCAGCACCAGGAAGCACCACCGCACCACCTCGACCACGGAGGAGTGCCCGAAGGAGACCACCTCGACCAGGAAGCGCCACACCACGACCGAGGAATGCCCCAAGGAGACCACCACTACCGAGAGGCGCACCACTCCCAAGCGCACCACGACCAAGGAGTGCCCGAAGGAGACCACCTCGACCAGGAAGCACCACAGCACGACCGAGGAATGCCCCAAGGAGACCACCTCGACCAAGAAGCACGAGTACACTACCAGCGAGAAGTGCCACAACAAGAAGAAGCAGTGCCACGGCGGCCAGTGGAGCGACGACGAGGGCTGCTGCCCGCGCAAGATCGGCCACCAGTGGTACTACCGCGACGCCCACGGGTGCTACCCCGTCGAGAGCGAGTGCGGTGGCGTCTACTACGCCGACGCCCAAGGCTGCTACCCCGACGAGAACGGCAAGTACCGCGAGTACGGCGAGAAGTGCCCCCGCCACCGCCAGTGCAAGCGCGAGTGCGATGGCGGCAAGAAGTATGACCACGACAACTAAGCACCCCAAAGCCACAGCCAATAAATGAAGAGGTCCAACAATAAAAGGCCAAAACGTGGTTTTTCCTCTCTGTTGACTTCGTTCAATAGTTCAGTGCCCAGGACGTAACTAGTGGGAGGTGTCGCGGTGCCACCACCAGGAACTTTGTTGGGCCTCGGGGAGGGCGTCGGCCAGGCTGTCGCAGTCGTCCCACTCGAGGCGGTAGCTGAAGGTAGGTCGCAGTCCGCGCGGCACCACGAAGTTGAAAATCATCACCATCACCGCCTCGTTGATCCACTGCCGGATGGACCCAACCTGCTGCTCGCCTTCCCGCACGGGCCTCGGCTCGCCCCGCTGCCTGCTGCCAGCGGCCACCGTCTCGACCCGCGCCTTGCGCCCGCTCTGGTATGCCCGGAATGCCGCCTCAACCACCGAGCTGGGAAGAGGCCTCTGGTGATGGTCACTATCGCCGTTGTAGTGGTCGCGCAGGGCCAGACGAAGCACCTTGGCCAGGTACATGGCATCTTCGAGAGCCATGCAGGCGCCTTGGCCCGAGTGGGGGCTCACGGCGTGGGCGGCGTCGCCCACCAGAACGGTACGGCCTTGGTACCACCTGGGCAGCGGGGGCAGGTCGTGCACCGCGCCGCGCGCGATGTGGCGGGTATCGGCCACCAACCGTTGGACCAGGGGCGACCATCCGCCGGGCATGTTGAGCACGCGGGCCTTGAGATCGTCGGTGTCAATCGCCTGTAGTTCGTCGCGCGTCGGTACCGCTGCGCTGTCTGCGGGCCACCGGTCGCGCACGTTCATGTTGCGCCACCACAGCGCGAGCCGAGGGTTGTCGCCCCTGATCCGCGTGTAGCCCATTGTGCCGCCCGTCTGGCCGCACATGATGTTCGCCGTGTCCTCGGGCACGGGTTCGTCGGTCTCCACGAAGCCGGTCGCGTACATCAGACCCAGGAACTGGGGCTTGGGGTCCTCGTCACCCAGCAGGATGGCCCGTGTGCGAGAGTGCACCCCGTCGGCGCCGACCACCATATCTCCACTCGCCGAGCTACCATCTTCGAACGTGGCGGTCACCCGGTCGGTGTCGTCTTCATCGTCGTGTCCCAAGCCCGAGAGGCCAACGAGCCGCTTGCCGAACTCGATGTCGATGCCCTCTTGCTTGACGGCGCCCACGAGCACCTCGTGAAGGGCGGCGCGGGCCACGAAGACGGCCGGTTGGGTGAACTCGCAGTAGGGGTCTACGGGCACGACGGCCAGGCGCTTGCCGTACTGGTTGTGGAAGGCGTAGGCCGGGCTGGCCCACCCGCACGCCCTGAGCGCATCGGCGAGGCCCAGGTGGTGGAGCACGTGCATGCCGTTGGGCGCGATATGGATCCCGCCGCCGATGTCCTGGCTGGCCTGCTCGGGCGGATATGCCTCGTAGATGGTCGACGTGAGGCCGGCCCGCTTGAGGAAGAGGGCCAGGGCGCACCCAGCAATGCCGGCGCCGATGATTAAGGCGTGCGGTGCCTGGGCTCCCTCAGCTGCCCTGCTCGTTGTAGTAGAGGTAGAGGAGAGCATCTCGCTTTTGTTGGTAATGGGCGGTGGAGTAGTGTGAAGAGCTGTTCGGTGTTGAGTGTGGAGGATCAGACCTTCTTTTTGTGTGGTCCGGGCCGGTTGATTCTCCTTTGCCCTATTGGCTCGCCGACTTCGTCGACGCCCCATTGGTCCGTCGCAAATAATACAACAGATACGGTGTTGGCGTTACACTGCTGCAACAGAAACAGGAATACCAAGAGAGGGGCAAAGGTGTTGGTCAAGCACTACTCAATTGGTATGGCCACCGGTGCAGCTCACAACACAAGCTGGCTGGTGAGGGACCCACACACCCATGGTGATAGATCGAGGGCGAGAGAGCGCGCAAGAGGGGAAAACGCCAGAACGGCGACGGGGAGGGGGGAGAAGGCCACACT
>CACVKS010000550.1:0-16085 GCA_902749335.1 Acanthamoeba triangularis
CATTATCTTGTGAAAGTCAATGGCATTGACCACTGCTAGCACTTTCTCTGAGGGGTGTTGAGTCCAAGAATTGTTGTGGTTGGTGGTCTGCTGGTTTGAACCTTGTAGGTCAGCACATTCTGACTGAATAATGGACAATGGTATGTCAAGTGGTATTTGGACAACAGAATCATTGTCTTCTGATCCACTGGATGAAGATTCATCATCCTCCCATCCCTTCTTGTAGTATGGGTTATAGTGCCTGCATTATGAGATAAAATGTCATGAGTTAATTGTCCATGTATGTGTATGCAGTGAATTGATAAATGAGGAGCTGCAATAACTCAGGAGAAGCAGAGTGAAATGCACCACATACACGACAGTGTATGTGGTGCATTCATAAAATTCATAGAGCATATCATATGGCAGTATTCTAAAAATGTGTTTATATAATTATCATTATTAATCACATAAAAAAATTCATGCTTAGCCAGGCACATACCATTCCATGTTGTCCATGGGTTTGTAGGCAAGAGTTGTGATGGATGTTGGAGAAACAAGAGTGACTGACTAGCAAAAGAACTGCTGACAACCTGCTCTACAGCCCGCCCACTAGCCAATGCTATTCCACTGTCTTTTCATTGGAAGCTGAGATCCTGACACC
This sequence comes from Acanthamoeba triangularis, assembly GCA_902749335.1. Lineage (NCBI taxonomy): Eukaryota > Discosea > Longamoebia > Acanthamoebidae > Acanthamoeba > Acanthamoeba triangularis. Next base: position 644 of record CACVKS010000550.1, read on the forward strand.
TTAAGATGTGGCTGCACAAACAGTTCATTGGTCAGTGGAACTACTTAAAAGTGGAAACAGAGGCAACAGTCATTTTTTTAGCAACCCTCACAAGAACAACAACATCAGCAACAACAACATGAGCAAGAACCTTACCCAATCAGCCAGTGGCATACTGTCCATTGTCACTTTGTGCAAGAATGTCAGTGATTTGGCAAGGTGGATGGTGAAGCAAGAACTGTGGTGCAAGCAGACAGTTTCTGCTCTCAGCAAGAAACCACTCAGCAATCTACAGAATATGTGCATGGTATGTCACCTATATTAAAAATTGTATCCTTTTTTCTCACTGTGGCCATTTCTTTACAATTAGGAATACTACACCACATTGGGCCAGAGTGAGAATTCAGTAAGTGCCAACTCAGTGTGTATGCATATGTGGTAGTATAGGATTAAAGGCAGAGGTGATTATTTTACCATGTATGTGTATGTGATGGAATAGGATCCTTATTTTTATATAGGTTAAGTATTTATTTAGTTTTTATCTATCTCATAACAGTGTATAAACTCTTTAAAGGATTCATAATTACATAATTACCTACTCATTTTGTAATATACAATAATAATTTACAAAACATTCATTGAGTATGCATACACGCTCACTTAGCTAATCAAAATGACTTTTCCAGATTGTACTTGACTCTCAATGTGCTGTGGTGTCACAAACTCAAGATGAAAACATTGAAAAGGTTGGGGACACCTCAACAACCAATCAAGCTGAGGAGTCACAGGACCTGCTTGCTGGCATGGTGCTTTCACTTCATTATGACATTGTCTTGAGACTTGAACTCATTTGCCCTATATCCTTCTTCAGGGGATGGAGGAGGGCCAAGGCACGCTACCTGGTAAAGATGCATTGGACAAGGAGCTCTTGGCTCTTCTGAAAGAGGTAATATGACACTGTGTATACATACATGGTGGAAATGTGTGATCATTTTCCTTTGTTTTCCAGTGTGTACATGTACACAGTATTGTTTTGTTTCCATTTCCCAGCACTTTACAGTGCATATGCATACATGATGATTAACATATCCTTTATCAGCCTACCCAGGATGAGCTTTTGATGCCACCAAAGGATGTGATACTACACTGTTTTGGTGAGCTGTCAGCCAAGCACATCAACATGAATGCCACCACCATCCCAATCAACTGGATGACCAAGCATGGCTCACACTGGCTGGTGACAGTGAGAGGGTGCAAAGTTCTTATGAACTCAATGAACAACATGGGTGTTCTCATGATGGAATGTCTGCTCATTTAGCAGCTTCCACAATCTGAGTGGTCCCTCAAGGATGGCAAGCCTGAATGGGTCATTGTTGACAGCAATCATTGCATCATGACTGCTCAAAAACTCTTCCCTGAAAAGAACTTTGTATGGTGCTGCAACATCATGGACATATGTACCACCCATCAGAATGTGAATTGTTTACTATTTATCATTACTCATCTTTCCTAAATGCAGAGCTCTGTATCAGAAGATGACCTTGCCATTCTGGCATGGGGATGGAACTACATGCATGACAAGGCAGCTGTTCACAAGGATGAGTGGGAGGAGTTCTTCCATCACTACCAATGGCTTAAATGAGGAAGCTTCTGGAAGTCTGAAGGCCAGTGTGTGGTAGACTGGGAGAAATACATTGACATGCCAGTACCATTCCTTCCTCAATAACTGACTGCATATGCATACATGGTGTCATGCTAGCCTCAACAATGACTAACACTTATCATTTCCTTTCTTGTAGCCTGAAGCCCACAAGCTCAACATGGATGAATGATGGAAAACTCAAGAGTGTTTGCACAACTACATCTCCATTGTCAGGAAATTTTCAGATCCAGATCCAAAGATGGGATGGAGCAAGAGCGCCAGCTACCTCCAGAAGCTCTACACCAAATCTGACAATCCAATGCCAATCACTCCCCTCTGTCTTTGTGCCTTGCCCACAAGCAACGCACTTCTCCTGCATGTCCTGAAGCAACTCTCTGTAGATCAGGAGCAGAACAGCACCAAAAAGCTGAACCTCACCAAAAAAGGTATCATAACCACTAAGTTTCCTTGCTATATCATTACTCTTTAACACCATTTTCTCCATTAAATTCTTAGACTTCAAGGAGCTCATCAAGAAGTTTAGGCAGTGAATACAGTTCCTGGGTAGGGTTCAGAAGGAGTGCAAGCATATCTGTGATGACAACTTTGATGATCTAAAGAGTATGGTTTCCATGGGCAACTGGGTATGTTTGTATTTATTTGCTGTTTATGTCATCCAAATCACTGTGTATGCATACTCACTGCACATTCCATCACCACTGCAGGATCCACACATCAAAAAGAATCAGGACAAATTAATTGACATTCTGTGTATATTTGCTTTGACAATGTCATCCACATTCTTGAGGAAAGGCTGGAAGAAGAGAACAAGGCTAGAATGAAGGCCCAGGCAAAGGCAAAGGGAAAGAAGAAGGGGAAAGAGAAATCAACAGACTCTACTGATCAAGGGCTTTCAAGTTATGTACCAGCTTGAGAAGTCAAAGAAACAAGAGAGGACGCCAGGAGTCTTCACAAGCTTGTCATCAAGAATTGGGTGGCCTGCTCAACACTGAAGAAAGACATCTTCAACATTGTCATCTGTGACATCTCCCTGGACTCCTCCACTTGTCACTGGGACAGTTTGAAGCTGAGCCAGATGATGGGATTTATGAACCCAAATCGTTGTGGTATGTCTCCTGTTTCAGCTGCACTTTGTGGTTTCATTTTCAGGTCAAGCACTAACATCTCTCTTCTTGCCAGAATGCTATGCTGCTGTTCTCATGACAAATGTGGTTGAGATGGGCAAGCTTGTGACCCTGCTGGATGGCAACACCTCCTGGCAGCTTCTGTGAGTCATCTCAGCAAGTATGCCCAATGTCTGCTCCAAAACTGCTGGCAGAGTGCAACACAATGGTACCTATTCCACCATGTACATGTACACACTTCTTTAGTCCTCAAAAAATTCATTTTCCCTTGCATCCTCCTCCTATTCCACACTGACATAGAACCATGTATACACACAACATGAAGGTCTCTGGCTACTCTTCATTGGGTGAGCCAACAAATCCTACACCTTCAATCCAGATCTCCTTCAGCTGGTGCCTGATGTCACCAAGATTCCCAAGCTACTGCCTTATGAGAAGACTACTGTTATCTGAAAGTGGAATTTGAAGTGGACACAGATTGCCCCTCAGCTGCAACTCAGTATGATCTCCATTATGATTTTGATAAGCTAACATGGAAACACAACTGATCTTTATTACTGACACATAGGCCATGTCTTCTACAAGGTAGCTAATCTTGACTGCCTACTCCTCTGGCAAAGAAGCCTGCACTGTTCTTGACTACTCTCCCTTGCATGTGACTCCACTGCATGCCTGCTTCAACCTTGGCTACAGCTACCACATCCTGACAGCTTCCAACCAGCCCAACAAATCTGAGGCGATGGTCATCATGAGTGCCATCAACAGCATTGTCATCAACACCAACCACTCTGCCATCATGAAGTGGATACACATTGGAACCCTCTAACAAGCACCACTGTAGCCTGAGTCCAGAGACCCATTCCTGTCACAAGAGGTAATGAAGCTCTCACAATGAAAGGCATGGGCAAGACCAAAACTCTGAGAGATCACACAGCAAGCATCATTGCAGCAGGAGCAGGAGCCATGGAAAAAGCCCCCAATATGAAAGTCCCTACAGGTTCCATGACAACCATCATGACAAGAGCCCCAAACTGGGATCACAGTCCCATTCAGAGGACTCTGACAATTCTGAATCAATCGTCTAATGTTTTGACCACACTTTGAATAAACATTATCTCCCTGATAGAGTCTTTTTTCATAGCCTATGTTCTTCAAGCCTTCACAATCACTCATACATTTTTACACAAATATTTTTATGTGATACCACATCCCCAACAAAAAATAGCAGATCATTTTCTAATAAACATTCATTTCTCCCACCTTAACCTAGCCCAGCTCACTCAGAATGATGCATTAATTTATGATTCATGTCCATTTTGTTTCCATAATCTGAAAATAAAAGTGGTTTTCCCATGCTAAAATGGACTTAAGTACATTGAAATGCTTGTTAGCAGAATGACTGGACCTCTCATCTTAAATGAGTGCTAGTTAGTGGTGTCATTTCACTGCATGTGCTCATAGAGCGCCTTGTTCTTCAGCTCCACTATTGCATGCTCTACAGCTCCCTGTCTTTGTGCTACACACCTGTGATGTGCCTGATTGACTTGCATGCAGATGATAGTAATAGTGTGTTATGTGCCTATGTTTGAGAAAGGAGGTCAGTAAGAATAAATGTAATAACAACAGAAACCAGAGGCAGATTGTGTTTGTTAAGCTCTTCCTCTGTCACTGGACAGGTCCTCTGGAATGTGTGTGTCATTGTTGTTGTTGGCCCTCTCAGTGTTGATGGCCACCATGGCCATGATTGCCTTGTCATCCATTTGCTCATTGTCCTTATCCTTGTCCTCCAGCTTGTCTCCTCACATGTCCTCGACATCATTTATCATTTCCTTGCTCTCAACCTCACTCTCACTCTTGCTCTCAACCTTGCTCTCAACCTCACTCTCAACCTCACTCTCAACCTCACTCTCACTCTCACTTCTATCAACCTTCTCTTCCTCACCATTGTTGAGAACTCTGTCACACTCATTGTTGTCACCTTCATCTCCCTCATCACTGGCCTGGTGCTTTCACTTGAGCAATCACTGTTCTGTGGCCAGCTTCTTGCACCTGTTAACAAAAGTGTTTACATTAGCTCACAAAGAGCAAAGAGCAAAAGCAAGCAAGCATACACTTCTCTCTGGCCACCCTGGCATGGTGTTCAGATTGTTCATGCTGCCAGCCACAATGCAAGACCAAATCTGGCAATCTGTGCACCACCTCTTGCACTCTGTCACCATTCCTGTCCCCCCCCCCTAGTGCAAGCAAGTGTTTATTGAAGGTTGTGTGAGGGGAGCAAACCAAAGAGCAGACCAAGCAGGTCGTGGCCACTGAAGTAGAGCACATTTGTGATCTTGCTGTAGCATGTCAGGCAAAAGAGCTCCTTGTCTCCTGAATTAACCAAATGACTGCGCTTGGGAACTGTAAGGTGGCAAAAAGTGAAATGGATTATTAGTGTTATTGTAAAAGAATTTATTATAAATTCTTTTACAATAACAATCTACACCACAGAGATTCTTTCTTTTTTGCAGGGCCTGGCCATGGGCTTGGAGAAGCTGTGGAAGGCTCAAGAGAAGACCATGCAGCTAATTGAGAGCCTTGCTGCCAAGGTGGATGCACACACAAGTCTGGAGCATGAGGACATCACTGACCTTGTGCAAGAGGAGGTTGCCCACATCTACTTCAACATCACAAAGGTTGAGCAAGGCAAGGGAAACAAGCTCCAACTCACATTGATCAAGCAGATCAAGGAGAAGGAGAAAGCACAGCTCTCCACCAGTGTCAAGGAGTGGATCAGGAGGAGCTTCATGCCTGCAGTATTGTATTGGCCTTGTGATTTGTTTTTGTACTCATGTTCATGTTTTCTCTTCAGGTGCACAAGTGACAGAAGAGGGTCACAGAGTTGCTGAGGTTGTTGCTTGCACATACATTTGAGCAGCTGAAGCCAAAGAAGATGCCACTTCAGTTCAAGGCAAATGTTGCAGGTACATGACCTTCTTCATGTGTGTTACTAATTTACTAACAATGCTTGTGCAGCTGATAAACTCTTTAGGGATTGCCTCATCCAAATGGCCTTCAAGATGTCCAGCAAGTGGACAATTGAGGACCCCTCATGTCCCAAAACTGAACCTGGCCATTCTAAGCAATCAGTCAGGTGGTGGTAAGATGTGAACCTGATTGAAGTGTGCTCCACAAAGCCTGGGACCAAAGCCATGAGTCTTTTCAAGTATGTCAACTCACCTCATGCCTATAAGGTACATTACTGCATCACATGAATGCACAGCATGTTCTCACCTTTTCTTGAACAGGCTGTGAAGAAACAAAACAGATATGAGGTTGAGCAGGAAGATGACAAGTGAGACAACAAACAGGACAACAAGTGAGATGATGAATGAGATGATGAGAGTGGTATGGTGGGTGAGACAATGAGTGGTACAGCAGGTGAGACAATGAGCAGTGTGGTGGGCAAGACAACAAGTGGTATGGTGGGTGAGACAATGAGTGGTATGGTGGGTGAGATGACAAAGAGCATAACCAAACTACAAGTTTATTCAACAGTATCAAGGTACCATCTCACTATCATTTCTATCTGTGTATTGATAACATTTGATTGAAATAGTTGACCAACAGGATTGGCAATGATGGCAACAATGATGGTGAAGAAGAGAGCCAACCAGACACTCACCCAGAGGATGAGGAAGCATTTGTCTTGCCCCCTGCAAGAGTTGGCAAGTCAAGCTCTCTGGTATGTCTATGTGCTTTCTTTTGTGTTGAATGCTTTTGTCTCTTTACATGAAACATAGTCCACTCTACAGGTTCTTTTACAGAAGTTGAATGGAGTCAAGTGCATTGGGCCTGGTTTGTATGATGTGGTTGCCAAGAAGATGGCCACCAAGTCAGGTCTGAGCCTCTCCTTCAAGGAGTCTGAGGACAAGGATGACCAATTGTTGCTTTGCAGTCAACTGCATGTGATGCTTGTGTCTCCAGAATCCTCACCACTCCTGCATAAGCACAAGCATGGTGTGGTCAGCAACATCAAGACACAATGTGAGCTCCCATCTGATGCTGGGCACAACAGTAAAAAAAACCCCAAATCAGCATGCCAACTCCTTCATCAACACAGCAGCCAACTGGTGTGACACAAGTGATGCAGCAGCTGACCAGTGTGACACAAGTGATGCAGCAGCTGGAGTAGTGGATTAGCAATCTGCCCAATTGGGCTTCCCCTCTTAAACCAGCTCTGAAGACAGTCATCATGGCTGCAACAGGTGCAACTGACATTGAATGGGACCCCATGGAAGAGAATGGCTTGATCACCCTTGACTTTGAATATGTCCAACTGTGGATGACTTGCAAGAATGTCAAGATCTACATTGGCTACAAGCAGTGCAGTACACTTCCTACCTGACACACAAAAGTGATCACTTTTAGACTAACATCATCTGTATTCCACTTTCTTCATCTCACAGAGTGATTGGGTCTAGGGGAGGGCACTGACAAAGGGCGTGACAACAATGGGCAACAACAATGATGGGCAAAAACAACAATGGGTGACAACAACAATGGGCAACAACAACAATGGGCGACGACAACAATGGGCACGATGACGATGGGCGACAATGGGCGCAACTTCAGTAACAACCAACTAAAAGAAATAAACAATTAAACGTGTTTATTAACATAACATGTCCACCGAAACACCACATTTTTTCCACCTCTGTGGTGGTCATTTCCACCTTGCACAGCAAATCCATGTTGTGTCCACCTTGAGGTGCACTCGAGGCGGACGGGAAGATGGAACGTTCCGTCTTCTGACCGCCAAGGTGTACCAGAGGCGGACTTGAAGGTGGATGCCTCCCACGTTTTATCCGCCAAGGCGAGCTGGACCAGCTCTAAGCCACCTTTTTAGGTGGGAAAACGGTGGAACGGCCCGCATAGGCGGGCAAAACCACCGTTTACCCGTCTACCGTCCCGGCAGTGTACACGAGCGCTTACTTGTAGTCCCGGCCAAAGGCCGTTTGCTGCCGAATCGCTGTCGACGAAAAAAAAGGACAGGAAAAAACTTCTTTGTTGAGGACTTTCGTACGAAAGTACCAAGAGGTGGCTTGCGAGAGGTGCTTGTGGGGTATTACAAAGGGTTAACACGCAAGAGAGGGGATGTTTGCACTGCCAACCACCCCCACCTCCCCAACACCTGGCACCATCCTCTCCGTGAGTGGCACCCGTACGCACCCACTCCACTTGTTTGCCTCACGGAGCACACTCTCGCCCCTCCCCCCCCGGGTCTTCGCTCATGTCTCTTCGCTTTCTCTATTCGTGTCTGGTCGGTTCCAGGGGTGAGGGCTGAGGGGCTTGGAGCGGTGGCCCAGAACGAGCTGGTGCGGCTGGGCCGCGACGGCATCTGGGGCGAAGTGGTCTTGCTAGAGTCAACCGGTCGTGGCTCGGTGGCAACCATCGAGGCCTTCGAGGACCCAGCCGGCCTGGCCGTGGGCGACATCGTCGAGCCCACCGGCCGTCCGCTATGCGTGGAGCTCGGCCCGGGCCTGCTGGACCACGTGTTCGACGGTCTCCAGCGGCCGCTCGACGTCATCAGCACCCTGCCACCACATGATAGTGTGCGACAGCAATCAGGCAATGGCCCGCGTGTGTGGTCAAACAACACCTGCGCGTTCGTGCCGCGTGGCGTGAATCTGCCGTCGCTCGATCGCGAGCGTCAGTGGCGCTTCGAGCCGACCGGTGAGTTCCGCGTGGGCGACTCCATCGCCGGCGGCGACATCTACGCCACGGTGCGCGAGACGTCCCTGTTCACCCACCGCATCATGCTGCCGCCCGACGAGCCCGGCGGCCGCATCGCCTTCCTCGCCGGCCCGGGCCAGCACTACACCATCACCGACGTCGTGCTCGAGGTGGTCGACCACCACGAACCCACCGCCCGGCGGCGGTACACGATGATGCAGACATGGCCCGTGCGTCGCCCGCGGCCCGTCGCGGCCCGCAAGCCACTCGAGAAGCCGCTCATCACCGGCCTGCGCCTGCATGACACTCTCTTTCCGTGCGCCGTGGGTGGCACGGTGGCGCTGGCCGGTGGAGGCGACGAGGGCGCGTCGTTGGTGACCTGGTCCCTGGCCAAGAACGTGCGGGCTGACGTCGCCATCTACGTCGGCTGCGGCCAGCGGTCGACCGACCTGTCCTGTCTGATCCAGGACCTCTCTGCGGTGACGACCGACCCCGACGCCAGTGGTCGCAGCGTATCGCTGATGAAGCGCACGGTGGCTGTGGCCAACGCAGCCGACGCGCCGCTCGCAGCGCGCGAGGCGTCGGTCCGCACGGGCCTCGCCATCGCCGAGTACTTTAGAGACCAGGGGTGCGAGGTGTTGCTCACCATAGACTCGCTTTTCCGCTGGGCGCAGGCCACTGGCGGCGACGCTCGGACACGTCAGTGGTCATCCGCGCCGCCCGAGTACGACTGGCGCGGTGCGGGCCATCATCAACTGAAGACCCAGATGGAGGCTCTGTACGCTCGCGCGGGCCTGTTTGTGTGCGAGGGCGCGCCGGGCAGGGAGGGCTCGATCACAATCATCGGCATCACGGCCGACCCGGGCCGCCAGTCGTGGGACGTGCCCGACGGTGTCGATACGGTCGAGCAGGCGGCCAGGGAAGCGGCTCAGGTGGTGTGGGTGCCCCACAAGACCGACATCCAGGTCCTGGCCTGGAGCGGTTCGAAGTCGGCCTACCTGGTCGACGACTACTATCGCCTACACATCGCCGACGACTTTGTCGACATGCGACTGGCCTGTCAGCAGCTGCTTTCCCTGGAGACCCACCTCGTGGACAAGGCCCGCCGCGAGGCGTTGAGCGAGGCTGAGCTGGCCACCGTCGCCGTGGCTACCATGTTCAGGCTGGACTTTTTGCGACAGAACCTCTTCACCCCCTACGACCGCCGGTGCTCGCTCGACAAGACGGCCTGGATGATGCGCAACATGCTGCTCCTCCACTCGCTCACCCAGGCCACACTCGCCGCCTCGTCCGCCAACAGAGCGAAGCCTGCCAAGACGTGGAAGGAGATCAAAGAGGCGCTGAGCGACCACCTCTATCGGCTCTCGTGCATGAGGTTCGAAGAGGACGACTACGGCCGCACGTTCCAGGCGCTAGGGGAGCAGCTTCGGCAGACGTTTGCCGACCTCGGCTGCCCGGGCTACCTATCTGCTTTTTAACCTCAAGTGTGGTGGCAATCGGTTTTTGTTGAATTGGCAAACAAAATCACCACAGGAGCACAACTGAATACAACACCGCTACCTCACGGTAAGGTGAGCAAATAGCGGTGGTAACAACAGTGTCTTCAATGAGTCACGTGCCTAGAGACAAACAAAATGACCACATGAACTCAACGTTATACAACATCCGCTATGGTGTAGTCGGTAACATTTCTGGTTTTCACCCAGGCGCCCCGGGTTCGATTCCCGGTAGCGGAACAGCTTTCTTTTGGCATGGTCAGACACAGCCTGCTTCTTTTCTGGTTTTGGTGGCACATAGGACAGGTGCTCCTTTCCCAAGCCCAATCCTGATGGTGGGCAAGCACAAAGCCACTTGGTGGTGTGGTTTTTGTTGAGTGGGGGCAGGAAATGGTCACCACAGGGGCTGCAATCCACAGAAGCCCTGGGTCCTCATAAGCACAACAGATGCAAGAATATGTGGTGGAAGAACCATACATCTCACTACTCACACTAAGTCTGTAGATGTGGTGTAAACTGTGCTAGAGATGCCAAGTAGAGCAATGTGCTTTATAAAAAAAAAGGCTGGCCTTCCTTTCCTTTTTCACAACTATCTGGCATCATGTACAGGTAATCAGAGCTTTAACACCAGCACCTGTACACACTCCTGAGATAGTCTGGGTTCAGAAAAGAAGCAGGCTGTGTCTGACCATGCCAAAAGAAAGCTGTTCCGCTACCGGGAATCGAACCCGGGGCGCCTGGGTGAAAACCAGAAATGTTACCGACTACACCATAGCGGATGTTGTATAACGTTGAGTTCATGTGGTCATTTTGTTTGTCTCTACCACCGCTATTTGCTCACCTTACCGTGCGGTAGCAATCACCATGCATTTGCGCCCGATTCCTGGTGAATACCAACAGGTCGTCGCTCGCGCACCTTGCCTAGTGTTTGCCCTCTGGCTGGAGTATGTCGCTTCAAGGCAAAAGGAGGAAAGTTGGTGCGGACGGTCAAGAGGGATTGTATACGAGTTTAGCTCATTTGGCCAGTAACACATTTTTAATATTAAATCAGAAAAGGAAGTACGAAATCCAGCTCTGCACGGAGGCAGCCGAGCTGCACTGCGAGTCGAACGAGATATAGACCGAGAAGGCGGTCGAACCAACGCGCGAGCACTCGTTGTTGGAGATAGTGTTGATGGGCGAGCCGGAGCAGTCAGTGGCGGTGTAAAGCTCGTAGGTCTTGGCCGTGCAGTTGGTCTTGGAGCCGAACGTGGTCGAGCCCAAGCTGAGCGAACCGCAAGCGGTCTCATTGGCCTTGCCGAAGCCGCAGTACTTGGTACCGCTGCAGCTGGTGCTGCCGGGGAAGGCGTCGAGGCGGATATCGCAGGTGGCGCTCTGGGCCATGATGGGCACCACCGCGAACAGAGCGCAGAAGGCGAGCAGGAGGGCGATGGGGAGGTGCTGCATGTTGGTAGGTGGGTAGGTAGGTGTGTTGTTGTGCTGTGCTGTGACGGCGCAGGCCATTTTATGTTCGAGGAGCCGGACGATCATTGGTTGCTGCCGTGGTTCGGGGTCACGCGGCTAGGCCAACCAGAACGTCTGGTTGAAAGTTTGGCGGCGCTGGCCTCCCGAAAGAGCCAATGCGGAGGCTCCATGAGGTGGTTTGCGCCAGAAGAAGACTCCGCCACCAGGTGCGCAGCGTAGGAGAACAAATCAGACGGGATTTTAATTGGTTGAGCTCGACAAATGTTAACGCAACTGCTGTGAAAGTTGTGACTCCCAGGGATTAAAATTGCTTTTGACGTATCGCGACTTCTTTCCGTTTTTCCGTTCCTGTGGTGCACTCAGGAGTGCAACTGCGGTTGGCGAAGACCGCCATCTGTTGCAACGACTGGCCGGTAACTTCTAGACAATGGTCTCCGGAGCCACACCTCGCCAACAGTGCCAGAGCTGTCCAGGAGCTTACTACCACTTGGTCTCTCTATGCAAGTTTTAAGGTACACACACTGACTTCACCTCCTTGATCACCTCTTTGAGCGAGGAGCTGCCCCCGACTGGTGGTCCTCGCCCGGCTCTGGACACAGTGAAAGTGAGAAAGTGGCTGAGTGAGAAGTGCCGCGACCGTGTGCGGGAGTGGATTGTTTCGTACGGTTGTTTGCTGCCGAGTGTAGCGAGGAACTCAAAGATGTCCATATCACCTCCTCTTTCGTTCTCCTCGTCGTCGCTGCTGACCTCTCCATCGAGAAGACTGGCCAAAATTACACAAGGGTGAGAAAGTGGCCTTTCTCGAGCCCTTGTGCCGGCGGTACCGGTGTTTGAGGTGGTCTCGTGGTTCTCGCGTGCGGACACCTCCGGAGACAGATAGACCCTTGGCCGTCGGGCTGCCGCCCTTCTCGTTGAAGAAGGTGAGCACGTTTGAGGAAGGCACCGACAGGGACATGAAGGCCGACGAAGGTGTTCTGTGTATGTGCAGTGTGGTGAGAGTGCGGCTCATGCATGTGGGCACTACGCGGCGTACCGGCCGGGACTGCCTTGAGGTTGGTTGTTGGCCCCAGGCGAGCCCTTATGAAGCGAGGAGCTGCTGCCCGACGGAGTGGCTATGGGCGAAGTGAGGACCGAGGAGGACATCGATCGCCCGTGTAGTGAGAGAGACGACATCAGACTGCCGGAGCTCTTGCTTCGACCGGACAACCCTGCCGCCGGATTGCTCTCCTGTGGGTGGGTGGTTGATAGCAACATGTCAAGATAGACCGATTGAAAGCCAAGCACAAAAGGAGCAGAAGGCGCCACCAACCTTGTCTTTCCTTCGCCAGCGCAGGGGCGACATGACCTTGGCCACCCAGTCCTTATCTTTGTTTTCTTCCTTGTCCTTGTCCTTTTCCTTTTGGTTCTCCTTCTTCGCCGCCTTGAGCTTGGCCCTCTCTCGTTCCTTGCGGTCTTTCTCCCGTGCGGTCTTGGGTCCCTCGATCAGCTCGACGACCTCATCGAGATCGTCGGAATCCCCCGTCTCCTTTGATCGCTCGGGCGTGTTGATGTAGTGGTAGTAGTTCTTCCCCTTGTCCTTTGCATCGTGTCCATTGGCCGCCGTTGTTTCTGCGCCCTCCTCTCCTCTAGTCAGAATACCGCTGCCGCTGCTTCTCAGCTTCCTGGTGCTCTCCTCCTTGAGGTTGGGCGGTTTCTTATTGCTGCCGTTGCTGGGAGTTCCCTTCTTCACGCTCTTGTACTGATCGGCAATGTTGCGGTGGCTTCGTGTTCGTGTCAGTGACTGGACCGGACTATCAGGGGCATCTGTATGGCAGAGAAACCCTGTCAGCTTGTCCCCCCACAAGACGACGCTCAAGCGCAGCCAAGCGCACCGGTTGCTTTTTTTGCTGGCTCGGCCGGCTTGGAGGAGCCGCCCTCGCTGTCAAAGGTCACGACGAACGAGTCCTCCCCCATCACCTGAAGCGAGATGCTTCGGGCCTTGGAGAATGAGGATCTTCTCTCATCTTGAGGCGCTGAGTCTCCCTTTTCTGTTGAAAGAGGGGCAATCGTTATGCCAGGCTTCCCTTCCTCTAAAAGGTTGCAACACACCAGGTTGGAACAGGAAAGAGGGTTCATACTCTCAACCAGTGACGCGCACGCCTCCTTTTGTTCCTTCCACTTTCCCTGGCTGTCAACAGAGATGCTCCCTGTTCGCGACAGCTTTCGTTCCGTGTTTATGCCTTCCTCCATTTGACCATCGATCAATCGAACGAACAAGTTGTGTGTTGCCCTCTCTTCTCTACACGTCGATCGGGTTGCGCGCTTTCCCTTGGCTTGTTGAACAACGGTTCTGCCTTGTTTCAAAAAAAGGAAACCCAACGGTGCTTGCCTTTTGTGGAGCCTCAGCATTCCTCAAATACTTGAACCACATGATTAGGACTTTGCGGTTGCTTTTCCCTCTTTCTCGTGTTCATCGGCCCAGACCTTGTCAGTTTGCATGCGCACAGAGGAGGAAGGGCGCTCAATTCCGTCGTAGAGAATGGGGGACGCATGGAATTTTCTGACAAATCGTGCCCGGCGGTTTGTTACTCCCTCGACCGGCACCCAAATTCAACAAGAACAAAAATTCGAGGTACCCATCTATATTGGAAATCTCCCGCTGCAAGTGAGATCTGATGAATTAAAACATTTTTCTTTCTCTAAAATGGGGCACCGCAGAGTGCCGATTATGGTACGTCATGTATTTTCTGCTAATAATAAGTAACATTAAAAATTTTACGTAATATTTATTTTTAAAAATCTGTAATTATGGCGACTGCGTCCGGCTGACGTGCCTTGCAGACATTGTGGACAGCGAGCTGTATCAACGGGAGCGGGCAGGCGTGGCCTCACGGGAGTGGATCACGAAGGGACTCGCCGCCGTCGCCATCACCGCCCTAATCGGCTTTGGTGCGTTGGCGTCGCTGTCCGGCCCGTCTGTAGCGTGGGAGTCGTGCTAACATAACCCGCGAATTGTGCAGTGGTCGGGTGCATCGCCTTCGGGATGGACAAAGCCGCACAGACGATCATGAAATACAAATCACAGCTCATCAGCAGCCGTACGACGACCACACACACACAATCGGGTTTTCTTCGACTTGCGGCTCACGCATATTCGCGCGCGTGTGTTTTGGCTTCTCTGCAGTTCTTTCCGATTATAAGGACGATTTCTGGGTGCCCTTCGGGGTGTACGTCGGAGTGTCGACCGCCCTCTTCATCTTGGCCTGCCTTCCGGTCGTTTTGTTCGAGGTGCAGCCCCTCCCCCGCTCCCCAAATGCGACACGTAACCACTCAAGCGACGCACGCACCATTCTGATCGCTGACGCTCCCCCGCTCCCCCGCTCCCCGCTCCCTAGCCGATCGCCTACTCGTCCGGCATTCCCGAGGTGAAGTGCTATCTCAACGGCGTGCGCATCCCCAGGTACCCACCCCGCTCGACAAACCAAATTCTTATTATTATGTATATGTATATGTATATATATATATATTAGGCAACATATATATTAGGCAACACATTAATTAGGATAATAAGGAATAATTAGGATAATAAGGAATGATAATAACTTGGTACATGCAGGTTGCTGCGATGGAAGACACTATTGATCAAGATCGTGGGAAGTGTCTTGGCCACCGGTGGCAACGTCGCTGGCGACAAGGAAGGTGCGTGGGTGTCACAACTATTATGCCAGCAATCCGGCGCAACTTGTTCAAATGAACTGACAAACGATTCCCGCTGAAGGCCCGCTGGTGCACATTGGCGCCACCGTGGCCGCAGCCATCTCCCAGGGCAAGTCGTCGTCGCTCAAGTTCGACTCCGGTATCCTCAAGTTCTTCCGCACGGATAACGAGAAGCGGCTCTTCATCTCGTGCGGCGCTTCGGCAGGTAATAACACTGTTTTGTCACACGCGTCGGCGACAGCACAGCGTGCCCCCCCCCCGCGCACGGCTGGAGACCGCCGAGTCTTCTTCTCTGACCACTCCGC
>CACVKS010000551.1:0-19498 GCA_902749335.1 Acanthamoeba triangularis
CCCAAGGGGCCCAAGGGGACTGCCCGGCGGTGGTATTGGGTTTGTGTGCAGCAAAAGTGGTGACCTCCATTACCACATGGGTTGGGGGGACACTATAGGCTGCGGATCGGTAACGAGCGGTTCGCGCAGGGAGACCTGGTGGGCTTCCTGGGCAACCTGGCGACGGAGATGAACCCGGAAGCTCGCAAGAGCCTCACGTCCTCGCAGGTGCGTGCGCTCTCTTCTTTTCTCGTCTTTTTTACAAGCAAAAGCTGAGGCCAAGGGGGTGGTGCGTGTGCGCACACAGAACCCCTACGCGGTGGTGGTGACCTGCGCGGACTCGCGGGTGGCCCCGGAGCTCATCTTTGACGAGGGCATGGGCTTCCTGTTTGTCATCAGGTAGCCCACACGCCCACTCGCCACGCACACACAGACAGCCAGAGGGACTCTAATCGTGTTGGGGTTCGTGCAGGGTGGCGGGCAACGTGATGGATAAGCTGGCGCTGGGGAGCATCGACTACGCCGTGGCGCACCTCAAGCCCTGCCTCCTCCTCGTTATGGGACACCAGTCCTGCGGCGCCGTCAAAGCCGGTACTCGCCACGACACGCACGACACGCACGGCACACGAGTGTGTGGTGTGCACTGAGGTTGAACTGGGATGGCCACGTGCAGCGTTGGACTGCCACGGGTCGGAGGGCTCGGAGGACAACATCGGGAGCATCGTCGCCAAGGTCCTTCCCTCCGTCGACCGGGCCAAGCGCTGCTGTCCGCACGGCACGGACCCCGCCCAGGTATACAGCCTCCCACAGCCCACCAGCGCCAGCGCAACCGCCACCTTAACACRYGTTCGATYGAATGGCGTGCCATCCAATCAGCTGCTSGACCGGGCGGTGCAGGAGAACGTGTTCGCGTCGGCGAGGGAGATCGTGGAGGGCAGCCGGGTGGTGGAGGACCACCTGCTCGACGGCAGCCTCACGCTCATGACGGCCGAGTACTACCTCGACTCGGGGCTCGTGGTCGAGGTCAAGGGCCAGCCGCCSCCGCCCGAGCACCGCCTCCACCACCTCGGCGAGCACCTCAACTTCTACTGAGGAGACTCTTTCTCCTTTGTCTTCCATCAACTTCATTCAAGATGGACCAACCAGCTCTTCCTCTTTCTTCTCCAACTGCCCCCAAGTGGGGGAAGATTTATAATTCAGTCCCAGGACCCACCCCAGCCTCTGTGCGCGGGGGGTGGTGGGTGAGGAGTAGAAGGAGTCGAGTGGCGAAGGAGGATCTTCTTCAGCGTGCTCTTCTTGAGCTGGTCGAGTCGCTGCGGCTGCTTTCGGACTACGTCCCTGGCCTCCGTGGAGGCTGCCCACTGGGTGTGCTGGTCGAGCAGCCGGGCGAGCCCGTACTGCTGGGCCATGACCAGCAGGGGCCACGACCGGGGCCGAGCGAGCAAGTAGATCTCGCACTCCTGCTTGAGCTTCGGGGCCAGCTGGTACTTGTCGCCCAGGAAGAGGAGCGATGCGACGTTGTCGTCGGTGAGGTCGACGTGGGAGTAGGGGTAGAGGAAGGAGAGCAGCTGGCCGAAGGCGGGGGCGTGGTCGGGGTCCTCGTGGACGTCGATAGTGGGCGAGCCGGTCTCGCGCATGCCGTTGGTCAGCATCGCCGCGAACACCGGCGACGAGGCCTGCAGCAGGAAGCGGTGCACGTGGAACCTGGTCTGGCGGTTGAGCCGCAGCGTCAGGTCGCCGTGCGCCGCGTCTTCGAGTTCCTTGGAGAAGGGCAGCTGCGCCATGGCGATGGCACTCTCTTTTTTTTTCCAGGGTCTGAAGAAGCCACCTTGTTGCCACTTGTGGTGGGCCTTGCGGTTCCAGGCCACTTGGGAATTCGACGACCCGCCACGGTCTTGCCGTCGAGATCGTTTCGATCGAAAGTTTATTTTTTTTATTTTTATATTTTTTTGTTTTAATGATCTCATTGGTCGTGCGGCCTACAGTGAGTGTAGGAAGAAGAAGGGAACGAGGGAGAAGAAGATGGCCGTGCACAGTAGGGCGAAGAGGAGGTTGGTCTCGGCGGTGTTGAAGGGCGACCGCGGCAGGCGCAGCCGGCCCGCCCAGCGCTTGAAGCCCCAGTGCAGGCCCATTATCGCGCCGGCGACCACCAGCAGCTTGGCCATCAACGGGACGCCCACCAGGTACATCACAACCACCATGTACAGCACCACCATCGCCCGCGTCTGTTGGATGTGAAGTAAGGCTTAGCCCGTGGCCACAGTGGCAATGATCGTGGGGACGGTGGTGATGACTGTGGTTCGTACCACCCTCTTGTCGAAGTGCGACATGCAGCGACGGCGCTTGGGCTGTGCCTGGTTGGCCACCTCGCGCTCATTCTCCAGCTGCGCGATCCGGGTCTTCTGGGCCTGTAACATTGTGAAGGTAACAAGTGAGCGATCATGAAGGTGATGTAGCTCCTCCCTCGCGCGAGAAGGCGGTCGAGCGCACCTCAACTGTGGCGTGGAGCTGCTCGAGATGCAGCGCCACATTTTCCTTCATGTGGTCCTCCATCTCCCTCCTTAGAATCTGCAGAAAACAGAACGCAGGAGATCAATAGATGAAGATGATGCAAAAAGATGATGAAAGATGCAGAAGAAGAAGAAGAAGACGAAAGGCCGAGGTCGGAGCGGTGGTGGTTGGGGCGACCCACGTACGGTTTCGTCGCAGCCGAACCTGCAGGGCACGCTGGCGAGCGGGCACTCGTCGCGCAGATGGGCCGCCACGTCCTTCCTCTTCAACCCGCGCGCGTAGCAGTCGTTGGGGCACGGCTGGGCCACCTCGTCGCACGTGGCCAGGTGGTCCTCCACCCCGTCGGCCCGCACCACGGCCCCGCAGCTCTCCGGGCACGGCAGGAGGTCGTCGTGGGCGATCTCGGCGTAGGGCCTGGGCCTGCCGCCCACGCCAGCCGCGGAGGTGGCCCGCTTGAGGAGGGCCTGGATGGCCTTGGCCGGGCGGAAGTCCTCGAGGGCCAGGTCGCGCCCGCACGGGCAGCGGGTGTCGAGGGCCGGGCGCTCGACGGCGCACTGCCAGCACCACACGTCGCCGCAGCACGGCGACTCGACCACGTCCTTGGGCTCCTGGGGCGTGGTGTCAGCAAGGGGGGTGAGGTGAGGTTGTAGCAACCACTAGACCTGACAGTCGAGTAGGAGGAGGCGAACCTTGCCACAGGCGGCGCACTGCACGAGAGGCTGGTGAGAAGCTGCGGTAGTACCGGTCTGCTGGTCATCGAGGATGGAGTGGGTCGGGTTGTAGTGGTCGGTCATTGTGCTCTCTTTGGTCTCGAAAGATGGACTGTGGCCTGCGGAAGCCTTTTGCGATGTTGGGTTCTTGTTCTTGAAAGATTGTGGCTGTCTTGTATTCTTCGATTGATGCCGACGTGTACATCGGTGACGTGTCGGGGAGAGAACATGAGTGGCAGCTCCCTCCCTTCTGCGGTTCCGCTTCGGCGTAAAAAATTTATTCGTAATGAAAACAAAAAGAAATGAACAAGGAAAAGTAAAGAAAATGGTGGGATTAGGAGGAGAGGGAGACCATGAGGGTGGAGAGGAGGGCCTGGTAGTGGGACATGGCGGGGTGGCCGAGGGCACAGCAACTCCACCGCCTCCGCGCCTTCGCCCAGCGACAGCAAAATCTCGGCCGCCTGCGAGCCGCACACGCCGCACGACACACGAAGTGACGTCAGCATTGGGCAGCAAGCCTTGCGCGCGGGGAGTGGGTGGGTACCTTGGCCTTGCGCCCGGCTGTGACGAGGTGCGCGACCCAGTGACGCAGGACAGCCGCCGCTTCGGCGTCGGACAGTACGATCTTGGCCAGCCACGCGGCGTCGGTCCAGCGGGCGTGGTCCTGCAGGTGACGACACGCCTCCGCGCCGCGCCCGACCAGGCACAGCAGCTGCACCCCGTCCTCGAGCCACCCGCTCGCCACCATGTTGTGCGCCACCTCGCCCACCTTCGCCCATGGTTGATGGTGAGACGCAACACGACACGACATGCGTGCAGACGCAGACAGGTGGGGAATGAGCGACGCACGGTTTGCTGGAAGGACTGCTGCGAGTGGGAGGCGGCAACGACGCAGGCCTTGAGCATGTCCGGATAGAAATTGGGGTGCGCAGCGGGCGTGTCCAGCAGGAGCCGCATGGCCTTGTCCCTCTCCCCGAGCAACAGATCTGTTACATGGTCGTGTCCACCCACACCACTGTCAGCTCCGTTTGACGCACACGGCACACGGCACACGACACGCAAGGCACCGCACGGCACGATGAGCATGGAGGCGAGTACGAAGATCGGTGAGCTTTTTGGAGAGGTCGTAGGTGACGTTGGCGCTCGCCAGCTCGCTTGCTCGAGCACGCTCCCATTCGAGCGTGCGCGCCGTGCGGCTGCTGCAAAGCACGCCGAACTCCAGCTTGGCTGGTCCTTCGCCCGCCTCAGCGGGCATTGGGGCCGCCGACGCCGACGCCGACGCCAGAGGTCTGCTGTTGGAGTCACCGCCGCCGCCAGCTGCCGTCGTCGGCGTCGATTGCAGCGTCGTCAGCTTCGACGTCAGATCATCCACCGATGGCGACGGGGCGGCGGTGCCCTGCGGCGGACCAGCCAGGAAGTGGCCGGCCAGCGTCCAGAAGCGGATTTCTGTGAAGTCGTGCACCAAGTTCAGGGTAAGCAATGAACGTCATGACGCTACAGGACAGTCGCGTGGGGGCGTGGCGTACCGTTTTCGTCGGCAAAATAGGTGGCCACGCGTCGGCAACGCTCGGTGATCGAGAGCGACGGGTCTCGCAGCGTCTATTGGGTGGCCACACCAAAGCGCAAAGCGAAGCGGGACGGGGGGTGAGTCAGTCCCGGCCCGGCAGCCCAATGGGGTGCAGGTAGGGTGGGTGGTTTACCTGGAGAGTGTCGGCGTCGAGCGCATCGAGGGCCTCGACCAGTCCACGCGGCACCTTGGACCGCGGGTGGAGCAGGTGGACCTGTCGGAGGGTGGGAGTCAGCTCTAACATCTCCAGAGCCCAGGGCGTTCCTCCCTCCCGGGGAGTACCTTGAGCATGGCCGGGAGGAAGCCGCCGAGGAGGGCGGGCGAGTGGAGYGGCGCCTCCTCGGCGGCGTGCTCCCAYAAAATGGGCGACGGCGAAGACGACAGGGACCGGTCCAGCACTCGYACACAGCCATCACTCGTGGCTGCCGCACGACACGATCCAACGACATGACACACACGCACAACGCGAGGCGACGCATGGCGCGGCAGTGGTGAGCGGGATCGACGAGGGAGAAGGGGGGGGGTGAGGCCCGGAGCGTACAGACGACGGGATGCGACGGGGTGAGCCAGTCGAGGTCCAGAGCGCGCAGGTCGCGGCTCTTGAGGTAGCTGCTGGTGGAGATGCGCACGCCGTGGTCCACGTCCCACACCCCGAACTCGCCCTCGCTGAAGTGCACGAGAATCTGGTGGCCCTTGCCGCCGGGCGCGAACTTCAGATCATCGTCACCACCACAAACAATCATTAATGGCTGCCAACTTTATGAATCGGATCAAAGAGCTCAGAGTGCGAATGTGGTCGTACCACGATGTTCCTGATGAGGCCCTTGTTGGTGTTGAAGATGCTGCGCGGTACCCCCCCACCGAAAAGAAATTGAGAAGCTTCAGCAAAAAAATAAATAAAATAAGATAATAATAAATAATAAAATCGGTAGAACGTACAGGGAGCGCTTTGTCTCGAAATTGTAGCAGTGGATGGTGCCCGCTGTGTCGCCGCTCACAAGCAGCGAGTCCTTCCTGCATGTATTACACGGGCGTCAAGTGTGGTGTGTCTTTAGAGCTAACTCAAGGCGTGGATGAGGGGGTGGGAAAACGGTCATGGTAGTGGTACCAGGCAATGGAGGAGATGATGCCAGTTCCGACCTCTCCCTGGAAAGGGACCACCATGACTCCGCCATCGCCCACCGAGTGTTGGTGTATCGTGCCATCCGCCAGCACGAACATAAACTGTTCGCGGGGCCGAACACCCGCGCCTGCACGTACCAAACACCAAAGCGTCAGTCGTGCGTTGAGCTCCGTGTGTTGTGTGCGTATGCGGTGGCGCGTGCGGAAGAGGAAGGAAAGAGCACCGGCAGGAGCGGCTGGGGTGGGGCACCAGTCGAGGGCGGTGACCTGCGAGGCCTTGAGAAGGGCGATCGTGGAGAGGGAAGCGATGTCCCACAATTCGAACGGCTTGTCCTTGAGCATCAGCACAAAGTACTGGCGCATGGGCGACACCCGCAGGCCGCGGATGAACGTCGCCTCGGCCGCATTGCTCTGCGCGCATTCCAATCCCCACGCCGCAGTTGCGTCGACGCGCCAATGAGCCGGCTGCTCCAACCCAGCCTTATCTACGCCGGTTTTAAACCGAGGAGTACCTTGCGGATTTCGCGCAAGCGGCCCGTGTGGAGGTCGAGAAGGAAGACCTTGTTCATGAACTCGCCCTTGCCCACGCTGAATAAATCATAGCAATAAAGAATGACCGCAGCCCGAGTCAGCCCAGCTTGTCAAATGACCGGGATCGGTGGGCGAGAGTGTGGAGTGGAGGGGAGTGGACGCACTCTTCGCAGGTGTAGAAGATGAGCGTGGAGGCGGAGAGCCAGTACAGGCCGCGGACGGGGAAGTTGGAGGGCGCGATGGGTCCGTGTACCAGGTACTGCGACCGTGTGCGCAGCTTCACCATGTCCACGATCTGTGCCACACGCAACACGCAACACACCACGACGGTAAGCGACGGCGTTGGAAGAGTACAAGCCCGGACACGGGTAAAGAGAGTGTGCCTGAATGGTGCCGTTGAAGGTGCCGAGGGCGAGCAGGGGGTGGCCGCGCTGGGCAAAGGGCGAGGCGGTGACCGTGCTCACCGGGTTGGGCAGGTGGTGGGCCTGCCCGCTCACATAGACGCGACCGCCGGCCCGCGTGGGGCTGCCTCCCTCGACGAAGTTCCACCTCCACCTGTGCCGCAGGTCGACCATCATCAGCAACAAATGAAAGAGAGCGGCGGTGTTGGTGGGCGACGGGAGGGGTACAGGTTGCTGTCGCTCATGAGGCCAATGAGCTGATGCGGCTGAAGCGGGCTGACGGCGATCCCGTAGGCGCCGGTCTGCTGGTTCTTCTTGCCCGGCTTGAACTGCTTGGGCGCCTCGCACATACATTCCCGATAGAAGGTGTAACTCTGGCCCTCGTGCTTCTTGTACACGATCAACCTACACTCGGACACACACGACCACACACGACACACACCAGGTAAAATTTAGGGAGCAGCAACTGGATGAGTAATAGGGAGAAGAGCTGCTCGTACGAGCCATCGAATTGCAGACAAAAGATGCGCGTGGGGGCGGCCGACAGGATCATGTGGCGGAAAGGCGACTTGCTGGCCTCCAACGCAATCGAGCCCACCACCTGCACCGCATCATCATACATATGACAGCGCACAGTCCACCACTTCCATCGTGAGCTCTCCCCTTGGGTACAGCGCTGGGGTACAGGCCGTCGACAGAAACGGTACGTGCCTGATGGAGGCCGAAATCGTAGGCGAGGACACGGTGCGAAAAGAGGAAGTAGACGACGTGCCGCGCGGTGGGCGAGAAGGCCATCTGGAGCAGCTTGCCGGCGCCCTCGTACTGCCCCGCGCTGTTCCGCAGCACCG
The DNA here is from genome assembly GCA_902749335.1 of Acanthamoeba triangularis. NCBI lineage: Eukaryota > Discosea > Longamoebia > Acanthamoebidae > Acanthamoeba > Acanthamoeba triangularis. The sequence goes on from CACVKS010000551.1 coordinate 7,670, forward strand.
CCTCCCCAGCCGGCGCCGAGCGCGGCTCGCCGACTACACGGCCATGTCGACATGCGCGTTGGGTCAATGACTGGGGGAGAAGATTGGCAGAGAGCGCGCAACGGTACCGTTGATGAGGTACATGTTCCCTTCGGCCGAGGCGGCCCACAGCTCCTCGGGATTGAACCGGTCGAATTCGACGGCGAGGAGCTTCTCGGGCAGCTCTCGGCTCCACAGCTATGCTCTCCCACCCCGCGTTACAGATATCAGTGGTGTGTGTGGGTGGTGGTGGTGGTGGTCGTAGAGCGTGGGACCTTGTTGCCGGTGGCGGTGTCCCACAGGATGATCGTGTTGGGGTGGTGCAGAGACAGCAGCAGCGAGGGCTCCTCCGGGTGCCAGCTCAGCCCCAGCACCGCCGCATCCTCCTGTCCACTCTCTGCAACGTTGGGTAAATGATGATTAAAAAAAAACAACAAATAACGTTTTACAAATATAAATATAATTAGTGAGTTTCATTATGAAGTGTGGGTTCAGGTGAAGGAGAGAGGGACCCATGGTGGCTTTGATCTCGGCCTTGAGTACGTCCCACACGATCACACTGCCGGCCGCGTCGCCCGATGCCAGGATGAGCGGATACTCGACCGAGGTCTTGTCCTCCCAGCTCTCGTGGCCCCTGTACGCAGTTCCCCCTCAGCCCAGTGCGCTGCAGAGCGAAGAGGAAGAGGAAGAGAGGARAAGCGGACCATTGAAGGCACGTGACGGGTGCGCGGTGTTCGTCGAGCGTCTGGAGGAGGGCGAGCGAGGACGGGTCCACTACGACCACGCAGCACTGGCACCCGTACGCCGCCAGGCCCTGTCGGCCCCACGCCAACGCCCCTTTTGGGYGCACACGTTCTCTCAGCTCCCTGCGCTCAACAAGAAGACAAAGAAGATGAAGAGGAGGAGGAGGAAGAGGGTACCCTTGTTGCTCTTGGCGGGGCGGCCAGGGAGGACCCTACGGCGTGTAGAGGAGTGAGGAGGCGGGGCGGCCTGCGCATCTGCGACGGGCGAGAAGGCGGCACTGCCGCTACCACTACTGCTGCCGCTTCCTGCTGCGCCAATACTCCCGCGATGCCGCGTCGGCACCTCAGTGCTGCCCGAACCCGACATCATGTTCATCTGGGCGCCCAGAAGTCAAGGCCAACTCTTCTTCTGCCCCTTCTCTCAAGAAAAGATTCGAGAAAATGGAGGAAAACATTTTCTCAAGGCTCCAACGACTGCTCGGATGGACGGGCAAGAGAAGAACGGTCTGGGGCTCACAAAGACGGGCGTAGCGGTCGTGGCAGGTTGTGCTGTGATCCTGGTGGCCGGTGGCGCGTATCTGCTGCGGCGCCGTTGGTCTCGGGGCCGGGGAAAGCCAGCCAGTCCCCTCCCCAACCCAGCCTACGGGGCCAGGGCCTCTTGTCCCCCGCCTGATGAACGTTTGGCGGCCGTGAGGTGGGGCGACATGCTTCTTGGTGTTGCCATTGGTGCGTCTTCTCGTTGTTTATCTTCAAAGTGGTATTGGCTCTGAACGCGAAGCCTGTGGCCACAGGCGACAGCGTGGGCGCAGGACTGGAGTTCAAGTCCAGGGAGTGGATTGAAGAGCACGTGGACTTCACGGACTATGTGAGCACCGGCGACGGCATGTGGGCCGAGGGCTTCAAGGAGGGTGTATACACCGACGACACAGAAATGACCATCGGCCTGGTGAGTGCATCCTCCTCATCCTCCTCCTTGACTATAGGTCACTCCTTAGTCCCAGGTTTTGGCTCCACGCCACACAGGCCAAGGCGTTGATCGATGCCGACGACCCTAGCAAGGTCAATGAGGACCTGCTCGTCAAGTACTGGACCTACGAATACCGCATTGGCAAGCAACGCCTCGGACACGGACGCCTCGGGCATGGCAGCATCGCGTACGCCGCCTCACTCTCATATGCAATAGGTAATATCGAAAAATATATCTGATATATTACCATTTAAATTGCTGTCAAAACTGGCTCTCCATTGCTTCAGGGGTTACTATGAAGGGAAGCACTCAATCGAAGAGATCAGGGAATGGCAAGCACGGCGCGAATATCCGGGCAACGCGCCGGTCATGCGCGCCGTCCCACTCGGTGCGTCCCGCCTGCTTCTTCGACCGCTGATCAGTTCTGAGTGCGATGGGTTATCTTGTTGCCGCCTGCTGGTCAGGTTTCCTGCCGCCCGAGTGGATGGTTAAGGTCGCAGAGGTCAACGCCGACGCGACGCATCCACACCCGAAAGGTACCCTCCTTTATAAGTGGCCGCTCGATCAGACGCACCAGTTTGGAGGATGAATTGGCCCTGCATGCAGGGCGAGCGGCGAGCCTTCTCACTGCCCGGGCAGTCCGCTATGTGGTACTGGAACACGGCGCGCCAGAGGCTATCATCAAAGCCTGTTCTGCTGGCATCGAACTCTATGACCTAGGTTCGTGTCCATGGAAACTACTTCTATAGTCCCTCACCTACGTTACATCTTTGCTGTTGTTCCATCACACAGAGACCAAGGAATACCTGGAGAAGGTGGACCAGCTGCCCGACCACAAGCTGCCGGAGGTGGCGGGCAGCCTTGATGTACTGGTGGCGCTGTGCGGGCCACAGCCCCTCAAGAACCCGTTCGATGGGTCAGACTGCCTGGGCCTCAATTCGGTGAGCGGCGCCCGACCACGACCACGACCACTTTACCAGGCTCAAGGCAGAAGCGGTGTGTGCGTGTGTGTAGGATGCTATGCGCACGGCCGGCTGCGTGCTGTACCTTCTCAAGTGGTACACCGACCCACTGGAAGGCCTCAAGGCTGCGGTCAAGATGGGTGGCTTCGTCGATTCGCTCGCCGCTGTGGTGCTGGGCACCCTCGGTTCGCCTTCCACCTCTCCCCCCCTCTCTCTCTCACGCTTTTTCTCTTACCTGCTACACTCACGGGCTTTCGACAGGAGCGCGGTACGGGCTGGAGGGGCTCAACCCAAACCTCGTCCGAAAGGTGGAGTGCCGCGAAGAGCTGCAAGCCCTGGGCCAGGCCTACGGCGAGTTCGTCACACGCCTCTGCGCCAGACCATAGAGATATGGCCAACAATGAAAATCGTCTTTGTTGTGGTGAGTGAGAGTGCTGCCTGGTTACTTGCGGAGCTGCTGGTAGCCGGCGATGAGCTTGGTGTTGTTCTTGCGGAGCATCCTCTGTGCCTCCCAGAAGAGGTTGGCCGCGGCGGTGAAATCGCCCGCTTCAATCTCCACCTCGATCCACCCGAGCCACAGGTCAGCCGAGAGCTTGCCGTGGTAGCGCACACCACGCCTGCCAGACGAATAAATAAATGTGAGCGAATGCAGCACACAATCAGGCCTTGGGGGTGTGGCGTGCGGTAGTGACCTGTAGAGCGAGCGGATGATGGTCAGGTCCATGGGCCGCTGTGCGCGCTCGATCAAAATGCAGTGGCGGTAGTACTCCTCGGTGTGCGACGGTACATCGAGACCCCTGTGAAGAGAAGCAGCACAAAGAAAAGAAAAGAAAAGAATTCAGCGTCAGCGTCGGGGACCTACAGCAGCTCAACTTGAAGGGGGTGGAGATCGTAGCGTACACTTCGTAGGCCTGGCGGGTCGACTGAATGTCGTGAGTGGCAGCAACGCGAGAAATGAAAGCCTGCTTGATGACCGATACACCCCACTTATCGGGCGCTGAGGACAGCGTGACCAGCGCTTTCTGTGGAGGGAGGCGGAAAGGGCGAGCAAGTAAGTGGGCGCGAGCGCGTTGATGCCGGAAAAGCGAGAAAGTATGAGAGTGGGTTACCCTGAAGTGCTGCAGCTTCGTGTCGAGGGGCAGGTTGGCACTGAGCACCAGCTCGAGGTAGTGCCCCCACAAGCTCTGCAAAGGTTCGGTGAATATGAAATGAAGAAGCACCAAAGGGGGGCTGCACAGGGGCGGATGGAGAGATGTGGCTGCGGCGGTGCGAGGTGGTTGGGTGCGTACCAGGGAGTTGCGAACAGGCACGGCATCGAACGCGGCGGCGAAGAGCTGCTTGACGTCAGCAGCGAGCACTTCGCTCGAGGCCACTGCGTTCTGGCGGACGCGCAACCGGATTCGCAGCAGCCACAGCGAGGCCGACTGGGCATGACGCCTCGTGGCGGTCTAATCCAAACGAAAACGAAATCGTCAGAAGGTTCGCTCATGTCGTTGGTTGGTGAGTGAAGCGAGTAATGAGTGGACAGGTGCGTATATGCATACCTCCGCCGTCTTGACGGCCTCGTCAACTCGGCCCAGGTTGAGAAGAGTGTCGATCCACTGGCTGTAGAGCAGCTCGCTGGTGGCCGCCGCCTCCTCGGCCTTTTGGCACACCTCCAAAACGCGCTCGGCCCACGCCCGGACTTCACGCCTTTGCGCCTGGCGAGAGAGAGAGAGAGAGAGAGAACACGCAAAACGCAATCGGTTAGACGGTTGTGATGAAGGGGTCATGAGGTGCGCTCGCGCTGTCGTGTGAGACTCACCGCGGTTGGGTCCTTCTTCGCGGCCGAAGAGTTGAGGCAATCGAGGCAGAATTGCAGGTATTCCTCCCACAGCTCGACGCTCGACGCGGTCCTGAGTGCCTCCTCGTACGTCTGCAGAGCAAAGAGCGCAGCCGCCGGCTTCTCTGTGTGACCGAAATAACGACACGATTAGAACAGGAATAGTGGGTGCCGTGTATGTGTCGTGTTATGAGCCGAGGGAGCTGGAGCTCGGTACCTTCGTCGGTGGCGTCCTGCATCTTGTGCTTGGCGTACAAGCTCACGCACTGGGCGTCGTTGCCAAAGTCCTTGAGCAGACTGTCGAAGATCTCTTGCCGGATGTCCTCGGTGCCGTCGAACGAGTCGAACACCCGCAGGAACGACACCCGGAAGGCGGCGCTGTCGGGAATGGCCTTCACCGCGTTGCGGTAGATGAATCGGGGGATGGCGCCGGCCAAAAACGGGTTCTGTGTGCTGGTCCTGTACCGCGATCGTAATAAAATAATAAATACGATGACGATTAATAATAGAATTAAAAATAATAATAGAAGTAAAAATAATAAAAATACGATGATTAGAAAAAGATAAAACAATTAATAATGTGGTTGCAGACGAGAGAATCGTACGTGGCGGCCTCGGCCTTGATAGATGGGTCGCCAGCGGCGGTGGCGTGAAGTTCCTCCCCCTTTTTGCTGTCGGGCAACGACGAGCGGTCGATACTTGTGCCCTGTACACCGAACAAAGTGAGCCGAGGGAGAGTGGGCGAACGATCGCAAGGCCGAGCTCGGACGCGAAAGGAAGTACCTTGGGCACGAGCGCGCTCGCATCAATGCCGAACTCCTCCATACGCTCCTTGATCCTCGCCAAATATATGCACTCCAGCTTACAGAACTCGATCCAAAGACGCTCGCTCTTGGGGTTGAGCCGCAGCGCTCGTTCCATCAGGGCTGGACCACACGTGAAAAAAATCAAGGATAAGTGACACGCACGACACGCACGACACGCACACAAAATGCGCACCTCGAGCGGCCGTGATGTTTTCGTTGTTTTCAAACTCGTAGCCGGCGGCCACGATCCACAATCCCTCGACGGTCGGGTGGAGTTGGATGGCCCTGCAGTACTGCTGAGTCAGCATCAACAAAACAAAACAAAAAACAGCAACAAGCGAAGTAGAGTGGGCGTGAAATGAACGCGCGTGCGGCCGTACTGTGCAAAGACCCGGTTGAGGGTGCTGGCGTTGCGGGTCTTCTTGAGGTATTCAATGTACTGCAGCCAGAGGGTAACGTCATTGCCGAACTTGGTGAGCATACGCCCGAAGATCATGGTGATCCACTTGGAGAAGTGGTGTTCGACTGTTTCCGGCAGCCTCATGATACCTGAATGGCACATGGATTGAAGATGAGGGAAATTAAATTCCAAAATTTATGTAAAAACAAATAAATCTGAAGAAATGATTGAGAATTAGGAAAGAAGATGTAAGAGAGGCCTGCGCTTGATGAGGTAAAGGGAAAAGGCTGGCGGTACCAAGTTTCTTCTTCCTCTTCTTTTGCAGGATGTTCAGATTCATCTCGTACTGTATGTAGCGCAGAAAATCCTCCTTGTCCGATCCCATTCGCTTCAGGGCATACTCGTAGTGGTTGCGCTTCTTGACGATCGCTTTGATTTCGGCCTAGGTCAATGCACGCGCACCATCTTTGAGAAAATCACTAAAAATCAGCGGAATTGGAAATTGGGGGATCAGTACCGGAGAGAAGACCTCGAACTGCTGCAGCTGTTCGAGGTCCGGAATCATACGCTCCAGGTAGGAGTATACAACGTCCGCCATCTTTGCTTACTTTCCTCGGATCTGGCCAAGATGCTCCCGGCACCGTGGCCCTCGTCCTTTTGCGCCCGGGAAAAGTTTCGAAATGTGTTTGAAACAGTTTTGAAACAGTTTCCTCAAATGTGTGAACAGCAAGCTGGGAGCGGCGGAGGGGAAGAACAAGGTGGCCTTACCTCCAAGCGCTGAGTCAATCCATCTCCTACACTCCTTTTTGTTAAATGACTACCGAGCAAAATGTACAACTCAAGTTGGAGACGTACAGTGACGAGACGCTCTATCGCCGCTGATCACCAGCTCCTCGTCCTCGTGGCCGAGGCGCTTCAAAGTTACCTTGCTGTAGTCCGGATGGTAGAAGATATACCAAAGGTGCTGCAAGAGGAATTCGCTCTCGGCCTTGGGATTGGTGTGGGCTCGGAAGTCGAGTAGGGCAACGCTGCGCGGAGTCGGTGTCAATCGATGTAATAGCAAATAGGCAAGGAGAGGGCACGTACTGGGTCATATGACCTTTCGAAAGCATTCGATGGTACCTGCCTCCTCTCTTGAACCTGTGCGCATGCATTTGTTCTCTGTCGCCTTCGCGCAGAAGCTCGATCCCCCACTTCAGTCCGCCATCGACGTAGAAGTCCAAGAAGCCGTTGATGCCGAAGACCGTTCCGACGTCGGGGGAGATGGTGTGTTCGGCGGACAGCAGAGAAGTGGCGGCGCGGTAGAATTCCATCTGCCAGTGCCGTTCGTACACGGGAGTAGCCACCCCACGGCTTGGGGAGTTCGTCAGAACGGTGGGATTCATTCCGCAAATGACCTGCTTGATGAAGTCGTCGAAGTTGCCAACGGAGTACATCGGCCGAGGACTCGAGTAGAAGCGCTGGATGAGGATGCCACGAAAGAGAGGGGCGGCGAGTCGGATGCGATTTACGGAATGGAAACCGATGAGACCACTGTTGGCCAGCTCCATGGGGAACCCGTCGGGTGAAATGCCATCGTCGCCAGCATCCAACAGCTTGCGCAAGTAGCGCGACTCCTATGGAAATACAAAGTAAACAAAAATTCAACCATTGAAATTGCACACATGAAACACGCGTACCTCTTCGGTAAACGATTGCCGTGCAGTAGCGCGAGTTCCCTTGAGAGCGACCAAGAAGTCGTGCGACATAAGGTATTCCATGACCAGAGCGGAGTGATCGTTGCTGGTCAGGTCCACCCTCGCAGTCGGCAGTAGCGCTTCGATAACCTTGTCGAGGCACAATTTGACCAGTCCCGGATGCCCACAAGTCGCGTTCCAGATTACCTCCCACGCCTCTGTGACCATCACGAACTATTAGCTTTGTTGGCATTCGCAATTAAAAAGGATGTGTACCGGGTCCGATGGCAAGACGTGCTGACTCGCCGGTAGAAGCATATCGAGCTACTAAGCCGGCATATTCCTCACGGCTGAACGCCATGTCCTTCAAGTCGAGCATCCTCTCGAAGGCGACTGGAGTCGTCGCAAAACTACCTCGGTCTTGCGGCTTCTCGCCGAACGCGGCGAACGCCAGCACACGAGTCTTGGTCGACTTATCTTCAGCCTTCGTCATCGCCAGCTTGATGGCGTTCCAAAATGGGTTGCCCTGGCCGAGGGCGTACATAAACTGCACTTCGTCGAGGATGACGGTGAGTGGTGTCGTCGACTTGAGATGGTCTTCCCACGGGACGCCGTCGCATTCTTTCTTCCAAAAGGAGTCTAGCTCGGACGGATCGCGTAGGCCGAGGAAGGAGACTCGAACAACTCGCTTGCCGCGCTGCTGAAGGTAGTGACGAAAGAGCTCAGCCAACGAGGTCTTGCCCGAGAAGGGCGGAGACCGAAAGAGAATCGCTCCGTATAAATCAAGCTCCTTGTCGATTCGTTCGCAGGTCGTAGTTCTATGATTGTACCGTTAAGAAAAATGAGCTTGGTCCGAGAACAAGCTAGTGTGACGCAAGGGCATATAAGGGTATATACCTGGGTGATGTCAGCGGGTTCCATACTGCAACTCCCTCGCGCGAAGAGTGGCACACTAAACAGAACAGGAAATAAGCCTAGAGTGCCAAACTGAGCATGATTTTAAGTGTGCGACTATACCTTGGTGCATTTTGATGTTGGTTTCTACTGTCGCGTTGCTTGGCGATGGTCTTTGACCTGATGCTCACTGTGAAACTTGAACAAGCATGACGGATTCGGATAATATTGCAACGTAAAAGACGCACCGGTGAGCTGGGAATAGGCGGCCAGGATTGTTGTGCGAGGGCCGAACGGAATCAAGCTTGCCAGCCGTTCCTCTGTGAACACGGCCCTGTCGCTTGCCGCGATCTCCTCGGTCCTGAAGAGTTCCATGTACTTCTCTCGGCGTTCATCATGGAAGAGGCTTCCCACCCATTTAACTGTTTTCTCTACGTCCCACGAGGCCACTGCACGTCGTGAACGATAAATTAGTACTAGTACGAGCAACTAACTACTGGCGCACGGAAGGCGTTTGTACCGTCATCGGTTGTAGTGTCGATTGTGATCGTGGTATCTTTCGTAGACAGACCGCCAGTACTGACATCCACGGTGCATGTTTGCATGAAAACGGCGTACTCCCTCGTCGCAAAGGTGAAAGGGTGGCCAATACCGGTAGCACTGGATGCGAGCTCGGCAGCAGGCTCGGCAGCAGGCTCGGCAGTTGGCGTGGCCTGGCCAATTAGGGATGCTGAGAAATGACACTGCCGTACAAAACTGTATAAGAAAAGGAAAGATACCAAGTGAATGGGAGCCGAAGAATCAGATGAGGGCGCCAGCATCGGGCTAGAAGAGTCACAGGACAGGTCATTCGTGATGCTGTGCTCAAGGTCAGCTGCGGGCTCGGCAGCGGGCTCGGCGGTTGGCGTATCCTGGCAATAAAACATTCAGAACTGATACTCTCTTACAATTTGCTATGAGAAAGGAAAGATACCAAGCGAATGGGAGTCGAAGAATCAGATTTGAGGGACAACCCGTTTTTTTATTTTCTGGATTTCTTTTTCCCGCCAAAAAGAAATCCACGTAATTGTTCGTTCGCGCAAAGCATCAAAGCATCAAACAACGATGGCAAGCACAACACCAGACGAGGAAACAATTAAGGATGTCCAGGTACGTGCATGCCCCTCGCCCGATGTCCAGTGATGCTGAGTAATCTCGGCCAGCTGCTCGATCGAGTGCTGTTCAAGTTTGCCATGGCGAGCGACGCTGCGGCAGTGGAAGGTGCTGTGACGTCCTTCCTCGTGCCAGTCCTGTCTAAACTCGCCAGGTCCGCGCCCACCACGAGGAACAAGGTACACACGACTACACGCCTGCCCTCGCCTGTGGTGCTCTTTGGCTGCAGGGTGCCTGATATCAGGTCCGATTTGCACGTTGATGGCACACGCGCATGCAACGACAGGTCCTCGAGGTGTTGAACCACATCAGCAAACGAGTGCGGAGCCAGACCAACATCAAGCTGCCACTCTTAGACCTCGTGCAGCAATACGTGGCGCCCGACGCTTCCGCGTTTGTGCAAAACCTCAACATCATCTATCTCGGTACCATCTGCACGCCTTCTTCTCTCTTTCTGTAGGCCGTACGCACGCTGCTGGGCTTCTTACAAAGAGTGCACTCTGGCCTCTCACACCTCCCAACAGAGATGGCTTTCGATCGTGCCACCAAGGAGGTAGATATCACATCTCTCTCTCTCTCTTTGTGTCGTGTGTGTCGTGTGTCACATCTCTCTCTCTCTCTCTGTGCTTGTGTGTGTAGTGCGGCCCGAAGCTCACCACGTAAGCTGCGTGATTGCAGGAGCAAAGCGCTGTGGCTCCTACGCTATTGAACGGTCTGCAGAGCCGGCCGCCCAAACACCAGGCGATACTCCTTCGTCTGGCTGTACGGCAGACCCTCCAATCACCGAAGATCGGCCAACCCACACTGATGGGCTGACACACGGCTTCGAATAGGTGCCTCGGATTTTGGCCCAGTACCAACAGCGAGAGCTGGTGCGCGAGAAGCTCGTGGTCCCGGCCTTCTTTGGCGATGCCGCCGTCAAGAAGACGTTCCTCGACTTTCTCCTGGACGTGCTTCTGATGGTACCACTGCGGTTGGACGATGCCAGGTGTGCACACGCGCCTCTCTTCCGCTCAGCTTGCGGCTCTGACCTCACTACAATGTACTTGTGTGGCGGCGATCTCAGTCCGCAGGCAGCCACTGCACCAGCCGCTGCTGCGTCTCCGTCATCGCCTACAACGGAGCCCGCGGCTCCCAAGGCGGTCAGCGTTCCTGGCCTGAGCACGAACTCTATCCAGCGAGTAATGGGCTCTGCCCGAGTACTTACGTCCCAGCAGCTCACCGAGTACAAGGTGCGTGAGGGTGGTCCATCTTCGCATAGGAAGGCCCCAGGTCATCATGATGAGGTCCCGCTGGGTTCTCATCCATTCGGCTCACCCAGGCTTCGATCGTGGGCTTTCTCGCATCCGGCATTCTGGACGACGCACCCAATGCCATCCTACCGCACCTTCTCGTGGCCTCCAGCGACACACACCACAGGTACACAGCCCAACAAGCTTGGCTTCTCACCGCACCTCTGCTTCGTTGCCCTCTTAAACTCTTTGCGGTCTCCTTCACTTCCCAGCATCAAGGACGACGGAACTGGCGCATTGAAGAAGCTGGAGAACGTCAACTTTGAAGACCCGCAGGTAGATCGTTGTTGGACTTGCTTTGAACAATGTTCTTCTTACACCGCAGACCAATAACAATTTGACCCTCGGCGTCATATGTTCCAGTTGGTGAACAGGTTGATGGACCTCTTCCAGGGAACGCCGGCCACGGACAAGTCCACGCCGCCAGAGGAGCGGCGAACTCCCGCCGACTCCATTCTTCGCGAGAAGATCCTTCTCCAGCTCCAGCGCTCCACTCTTGCCAGTACGACTGCCCTACATTGCTTTGCACCCGCTGGGGCCACCAATAACTCACCATTCACGTTAATGCCATTCCGTCCGCCAGCCAATTCATTCCCTCGCACCCTGCAAATCATCTTTGAGGCCGTCTTCGGCGCCACGTCACCGGCTCGCATCAAGAGGGCCGGCTTGTCGTTCGTTCAGGCCGTGTTCGAAAAGGTACCCTTCACTGGCTTAAGATCTGCCAGGGTTAAGCGCTGGCGCTGACTCCTTGAGCCCCTGGTGTGATGCCCTCTTAGGCAGCGGAGGGAGTGCTCAAGCCCATGTCGCCGCTGATCTACGCCAGCGTGGTGAAACTGCTCGGCCAGCTGCAGACCGCGGACGACACCACCGAAAACCAGCTGCTGCGGGGCTCGGCCTACGTCACGCTGGGCACCATCGGCAAGCGGATGCCCCACCTCCTCACCCAGGCCGGCGATCTGGGCATCCTCGAGATGCTCTTCAACCGCATCAGCGCCGAACCCGAAGCAGGTGCGTCCATTGGCGTCCACCCACACGGTTCCCCTCTCATCGATGACGTGTTGGCGGTGCTTGTTGTCGTGTACAATACAGTCCGAGGA
>CACVKS010000552.1:0-16043 GCA_902749335.1 Acanthamoeba triangularis
TTCATGGTCTGGTCCTTGCTGTTAGACAGCAGATATCGCCCATCGCCTGTGTGTTGCCATTATAACCGCCGTGAGCGTGGGCAGCAACGAACCACACACACACACACACACATACACACACACACACACACACACACACACACACAACACAGGATGTCACAACTTCGCCCCACGGTACCTTTTGAGGCCAGGGAAGTGAGCCCTTCGGTGTGGCCAAAGAGCGTCCCCACGGGGTGGGTCATGCAGCGCCTGTGCAGAGAGAGGGAGGTGCTTAGGGAAGGCAACCCCACAGGAGCGCGGAGAGGCGGACGTACTTGTCCCACAGGTAGATGAGGCCGTCGTCGGAAGCCGAAGCCAGGAGGTGTGTGCCGGACCCGACACCGTTGTCGGTATCCACGTAGCAAATGGCATTGACATCATCACCATGGGCCGCCGCGCGCTCTACGAGCTGGTTCTTCTCCAGATCGTACACGCACACCGAACTATCCGACGTGCCCGCCAAAACCTCCCTGCATGCGAACGTGATGCAAAAGCCGCAATCGGTCCGTTGGCTGGAGAGACCACCACACACACACACACACACACACAACACACACACAGAGAGAGAGAGAGAGAGAGAAGACAGAGAAGAGGCGGTGGTACTTGTCGTCGGGAGAGAGGGCCATGCACCAGATGCCCGAATAATCGCTGCCCTGCGCCCCGACAAAATTGAGAACGGGATGGTCGCCTAAGGGATCGAGAGGGGGAGAGGTGAGTGCACCGTTGCGGCTACGACGGTTCGGTGACGATGGCCACCGTCGGCGGTACCTTTGGGATTCACGTCGTTCAGGTTCTGGGGCAGGGGCACCACGTGCACGAGGGGCGTGATCGACGAGTACAGCAGGAAGGTCTTGTCGCTGCTCATCAGCGCGTCGGTGATCGTCCACTGCCCCTTCCTGCGCGTCCACAACATTTCGTTTAGCCCGAGGTTGGCGATGTGACTGTGCAAGAGGGGGGAGGATCGCGTACTTGGCATTGATTATACATCTGCGCGTGAGAGTCTTGGCGTCGTGGGTGTAGATGCGAATCTTCCAGTCCTGACAGGTCGTGAAGAGCAGATCGCCATCGCTGCTCCACTGGCCCGCGTAGGCCCGACGACAGTACTGGTCCACAAGAGCCGGAGGCCCTTTGGGCAACTGTCGGCAGGCCACATCGGCCTTTTGCTGCGGTGTGAGCCCCCGACTGGAGATCTCCCTGCGTTGTAAGCCCGTGTGTGAGTGGTGTGCCACATTGGGGAGGGGAAGAGTGGGAGCCTAGCGGGTACCTCCTGCACAGCAGCGAAAGTGGGGTCCGCGCCGAGCCGTTTCTGCCGAAGAGTCCACTGAAAAATGTACATTTGTTACTCTTCGGCGCTTCCGGCGCTGGAGACGCCTGCGGTTCACTGCAGGAGGCAAGGCACACATACACGCCAGGTCAGCACGGCCATAGGGGGGGTGTGTGGAGGGAAAGCAGAGTGCGCGTACTCTTCCGCGTCGTTTTGCTTATTCTTGCAGCGCAGCTTTTCGAGAAGTCTGCACACTACGCTCCCTTTCTTCACCGCTTGCCTGCACGTCGGATTGTTAACGCGGCTAATCACACATCATGCCATCCACGTCGCACTACCAACGCCAGGCGCGTACTACACACACACACACACACAAAGAGAGAGAGAGAGAGAGAGAGAGAGAGCGCGCGCGCGCGCGAGAGGCGAGAGGCGTGGGGAGGACGAACTCGAGAGCGGACAGTTCGTTACGAATACAGCGGTCGGCGGGGGAGAAAGTGGCCGCCAGGCGCAGGCACGCGCAGGCTTCTTTGTTTTGTCCCAAGACCTTCAAGCTTTGCGCTTTCCTGCGTGCGGGCATCAGACGGTGAGTGACTCCGTCGGGTGGACACAGAACCAGGATCGGAGGAAAGGCGCCAAGGTGCCTGTACCGGTAGAGGGCCTTGACATAAAGTAGCGGCTCGCAGCACTCGAGGTCGTTCATGCGGACCACCTTGCGGCACTGCTCGAGGGCCTGCTGGCCGCGGCCTAGCCGAATCCCGCAGGCGGCCACGTTGAGCCGGATGATGATCTCCAGCCGCTTCAGGTTCTTCTCGCACTCGGTGAGGTCCTTGAAGGACCGATGCTTGCCCGAATCACGAACCACCGGCACAGCCACCGCGAGCAAAGAAGTAGAGGAAGAGGAAGAGGAGGAGGAAGACGACGACGACGAGACATGGCAGCCCATGTCTTTGGGCAGGGTGTAGTCCGACTTGTCGATGATCTCCACCGTCATGTCGTCGGCTGCGGCGTCGCTCTTGCACTGGGCCTCGTCGAGGCGTCGCCGCTTGCGCCGCAGACCGTCCCAGTCCACCATCGTGTCGTCCCCCGCAGACGGCGGCGGCGCGGTGGTGCAGGTGGCGGGCGACACGACCAACGTTGCGGTGGTGTCCGCCGACTTACCGGACGAGGAGGCGGCGGAGCAGGTCTGCGTCGACGTCTCCTCCCCCTCCGCGAGCATCGGGGCATTGTCCTCCTTCTCGCCCTTCTCTTCCGTGGCCGCGACCTCTTCGCCTTCGAGCTCCATCTTCTCCTTGCCCTTGTCGTTGCCACCGCAGCTCCGCTTCCCGAGCACCTTGCTCGCCGGAACGAGCTCGGTCTGGAGGCTGCACGCGGAGGGCACGCCATCTTGGCCGCCTACGGCCATCTTGCGCAAGCGATTTTCGCGCCACACTCGTCGGTAGACCTTGAGCTCGAGCATCGCCTCGATGTATCGTTCAAGGGCAGCCGCGTACTTTTTCTCCCTAAAGAGGAAGTTCCCCTCATCTTTCTTGATGTTGATCAATTCGAATCGAGAGTTGGGATTGGCGGCCGTGGTGCGACTCGGGCCAGTTTCCTCGGATTTATGCAGCTTCTCGCTGTCGTCGTCGGGTTCGCTTCTGCTCGTACTTGTAGGATGCAGATTTGTATCTTCCATCGCTGCAGATGACGTCTTGCGAAATTGATGAAACTCCCTCGATCAATTCACCACACCATTTGTTGTTGTGCCGTGGGCTGGAGGGTGCAGACTTCTGAACGGAAGCAGATGAGTCAGTCGGGCCCCACCCACTTTCTCTTTCGGCGTTTCGCCTCTTCGGCGCGAACAAAGGCCTCGGCTAATCGCACGTGCGGGCTCCCGAACGCGCGCAAGAGAAAACCTGGTTTACCCCCAAATCACGCCGATTTTTAAATTAAAAAATCACCAACGACAGGTAACTGACGGCCCTATCCCTGATCATCGCGCTGTACACCTCGACACTCGGCAGCTGCCAAACCACAACCAACGCGCACGGTGGCATGCAACGACGACGGGGCAAACAAGATTTTGGCAGGAGAAGCGTAAAACAGGGAAGTGGGGGGCCGCGGCGGCAGGTGTCAGGCACCGAGCGTGTCAGCCAGCCTCGACTTCTGGGACTCGGTGAGCTTGGTGGGGAACTGGATGTTGAACCTGATCACCAGGTTGCCCCTCTTCTCCGGGTTCTTCTGATCGGGCATTCCTTCGCCTGGCACCGTCTGCACGCGCATTGGGCGAAGCAGGTGTCTCTCCGTCAGCTTCTGCCCATTCGCGGGCGGATCGAGGTGTGAGCCGAGAGGGAGGTGGGCAAAAGGGTACCTTGGAGAAGCCAGGAGGGATGACGTCACGAAGGTGCACGTTGAGCGTGCGCCCGTCGAGCGTGACGATGGACAGTTCGGCACCGCAGAGGGCCTGGGTGAGGGAGATGTTGGCCGTATATACAAGGTCGCTCTTCTCCCGCGTGAACAGCGGATGCGGCTTCTGCTGTAGGATGAACACGATGTCCGCCGGTATGATGCCCGGGGCCTGGTCGCCTTCCTGCGCAAACGTGATCTTCGTCCCTGCACGGGCGGCCACGAGCAAGTGAAGAAGTAAGGTTTCTGTTAGCGCTTGTATTGGAACCTGAACGCACGCGAGCGGGGGGTCGGTGGCTGGTCGCGGCGTACCCTCCTTCCAGCCGGGCTTAACCGTTAGTTCCAGGATCTTCTCAATCACCTGCTTTTCCCCACCGCTTTCGGTGATGGTTTTTGTGATCTTCATTCGTTTCGTCGTTCCTGTGTGGCAAGGCGATGAGCCCGGTTCAAGGCAATGCGGGCGCCTGGCTGGCGCGGGAGAGGACGGTGTACCTGTGTAAAGTTCCTCCAATGTACAACCAAACGTGCGCTCAATGGGCGGGGCCTTTTGCGGTCGCGGTGGAAACCCGCCAAAGCCACTGTCGAAGCCTTCGGCCTCGCCAAACGCATCGAAGCCGTAGAAGCCCCCTGCGCCTCCGTTCCTGCCCGAACTTCGCGAGAACGGATTGGAACCTCCTGATACAGACAAAGAACAGAATCGTATCAGCCATCACCATCAGAGCTCACCAGGCTGAGCAACACGACCAACGACACGACACGACCACCAGAAGAGGAGAGGAATGGGCACCAAAGAATTGAGAGAAGATGTCCTCGGGGCGTGAAAATCGGAAGGAGTTGAAGGAGTGCGCCGAGGAGGCACCGCCGCCTCCGGGCGCGCCGCCGGCCTTGACTCCCTCCTCGCCGAATCGGTCGTAGAGGTCCTTCTTCTTCTCGTCGCTCAGCACCTCGTAGGCCTCGCTCACCTCCTTGAACTTTTCCTCCGCCAGCTGCTTCTGGTCGGCATTCCTGTCCGGATGCCACTTGAGTGCCTGCTTGCGGTAGGCCGCCTTGATGTCCGCCGCGCTTGCCGTCCGCTCTATTCCCAGGATGGCGTAGTAGTCCTTCCCCATTTCCCCCACCTGACGCCCCAGCAGCAGGGTGAGAGCAGCACAACAAGACCATAATCTTGACGCAAAAGCTAGAACAAGAAAGGAGACTGCAAAAAGAAGTAAAGTTTTGTGGAGGGGGCATTGCAATGTTTGTTGTGGGGTGGAAGAGATGGGCACCACCAGGAAAAGATAGGATTTGGCAACAAAATTTGTTGCCAAATCAGCTGTGGCGAATAATTAATCAACGGATGGATGACAAAACCACACAGCGCATGAAACGCTTGCGCGTCATTCTTTACCTTTCGTTTGCGGCCACGCCCTCGTCTCATGCAGATAATCACGATTTGCGCTTTGAAATTCTTGGAGGAGCGGACTTTCAATTCGATTTCCGAACCTGAAATGTCAATGACATTTCACAGGAAACGATCTACGCCACGCTCCTCGTGCCGGTTCGATTCTAGCCGCGCGCCCTGCCACGATTTACAGCTTTTGCAGTCGTGGGAAAAGAGCCAGGAAAATGTGGTATTGCTGTCGGGGCGTTGCGGTATCGTCGCTGGCGTGTTCCGTCCGCGTTGTGGTTGATTCAGTTTCGAACGTGGATCATGGGTCGTCTGGGCTGTCCCTGGAGTACGCAGTGGCCCTTTCCCTTCGGACGCACAACAATGGAGATTTTTCTGTTGCATTTTCAAGTGTTATGCTCCATTCCATTCTGATTTTTGCTCTTTGTCACAGATTGGGATGCCATCTTGGCCTATAGCACGGTTAAGGTTCGTTGATTTTGCCCGGTCTTCCCATTTGATCATGATGTAACGCCGAATATGATCCATGCAGATCGTGCAAATCCAAGATCGGCGCCTGGGCTTGCTGCACTACTTCTTCATGCTTGTCATTCTCGGCTACATCGTCGGCTTCACCGTCTTGTGGCAAATGGTACAGCGCTGCTACCTCCCACGCTCACGCTGCAGCCGCGTTGCCGTCTCCACTCTCTTGCCCTCGGGCCCGTTGCTCATCCCCACTTCTCCTCGTCGTCGCGACAGAGGTACCTCAAGACCGAAGCGCCCGTGGGCTCCATCCGCACGTCCCTCATGAGCGTACGCTCGGCCTGTACGCGCTCGTGTCTTGCCAGCGCCCTTCTGATGTTTTTGCTGTGTTGCGTGTGTCGTGCGAAACAACGGGCAGCCCCAAACGAAGGGCCTCACGCCCCCCTCCGCCGAGAGCATCCCCTACTGCCTCCAGAACAGCACCTCCATCAACGGGTGCGACACCCGCCGCCGTCGATCACATTGGCTTTGTGCGCGACACCTGGTGCTCACACACACACACACACACTCTTCGCCTGTAGATTCCCCAACTTCGAGTGCCTCTATTGGGACGAAGATCTAGTCGTGTACCTTCCTCCTCCCTCTCCTCTTCCTCTTCCTCTCCTGCCTCTTGTTCATATGTGTGGGCACGTGGAAGAACGGCGGCGCCTGACTCGTCCCTGGCGTGCCGCGCAGCTATCCGACATTAGAGCACGGGGCGATGTTCGTCACCACGCGCATCACCAACACGTCCCAGGATCTCAAGGACGGCTGTAGCCTGACGTACCCGACCCTCTTCTCTCGTCCCTCTTTCTCCTTCGCTGTTGTGTGCGTCTCCACCCCTCACCACCACCGGTGCCACGTCGACAGAAACAACACGTGCAAGTACGTGCCCGTGTCGCCTCCGAACGATATCTACGTCGCCGACATCGAGGACTTCACGGTAAGGCGGCGCCCCCTTCCCCGTTGAACAGTAGTGGAGAGAGGCGATTATCATGCGATAGTAGTGTTGCTGACCACATCATGTGCACTACACCGACGTGGTTTTGGGGGGCGGGGGCTTCAGCTGCTGATCGACCACGCCATGTACACGAGCCAGCTGGGCATCCAGGCCAACGGGCAGGATCTCTCGGGCTCGCTTGTCGACTCCAACGGCGACAAGGTCACCAACCTGCCCGCGGGTACATAAGCCCAGCCCAGCCCAGCTTACTGTTGTTCCCCCCTCCCCCGAACGCGTGCTGATGAGGCCTCTACAACGCGCACCCATCGCCAGGGGATACCGTGGGCRTGATCGGCAAGCAGGACATCCTCCACATGAGCGTCGTCCTCCGGGCTGCCGGCATCGACTCCCTCGACACCCCCGGTACGCCCATGCCTCGGGTCTTGTTTTTATTATTATTCATTATTCATTATTCATTATTCATTATTCATTTTTTTCTGCATTTCTGTATTTGTATGTGTGGTTATATATCTTTGACGCATGGTCGACGGGCGCAGGTTTCAATGATCCCAAGAAGTCGAAGAGGGACGACGGAATTGTGTTGCTCGTGTTCATCACCTACAGCAACACGTACAGCTACAACACCAACAACATCAACTACGAGATCACGGTCAAGGCCGTCAGCGACACCAAGTTCAAGAGCGAGCAGCCCATCTACACCAAGAACTACGAAAAGCGAGGTACACCCTCCGGGTGCCTCGCAAGCCCTCAGCGCATAGAGGTAACCGAACAGGAAAAAACTAACGTGCGGTCGTTTCGCTTCTTGTACGCGTGAACGTTCAGTAATCTGGAACAGGCACGGCATCCGCCTGCTCTTCTTGACCGTGGGTTCCCTGGGCAAGTTCGACTTCCAGACCCTTCTTCTGACCGTACTTTGCCTCCCACTTTGCCACCTCTTTTCGTTCTGTCTGGCCTACAGCCAACGGCTCACGCTCCGCGCCTGCTCTGTCCAGTTTGTGTCCGGTATCGGTCTGCTGGCCGTATCGACACTCATCGTTGATGTGATCGCCGTGCGGGTACACGACCAACCCTTCTCCTCCTCCTCCTCCTCGCCCTTGCTTTCTGCGATGCTCGGAGGCTCGGCTCACGCCATTCGCGAACTTCGTGTGTTCGTATCCCCTCTTAGTTGATGCCCGGCAGACAGACCTACAAGAAGTACAAGTACCAGGAGACGCCCATCACCAACCCCGGTACGTCCTGCGGCGCAGTGCCACTGGAGTTGACCCATGAACGTGCCCCGGCTCATTGGCGTGGGGCGGCGGTGCAGCTGACGCGACTGAGGTGTACACGCGGCTTGGCGGATCGAGCGACAGCGACTACCACAGCACAGTCAACCGAGCGTAGTAGGAAGAGGCCTTCCGCAGACATGGCGCGCACCTCGGCCGCACACCCAATTTTTGATCACCTTATGCGGGGCGTCTTAGCCCTCCCTCGAGGGCTTTACGCCAACGCAAAACGAAGCGATTCAGGGAAGGGCCAAGCGTGTTCTGTATGTACATACAAAGCCGGTCGTTGGCCGGTACAGTGGCGCGTCCTCTCCTCCTCCTTTCGCACTCAGTCAGGGGGTAACAGCATTACTGCTGAATGAGGTTGCTGCCGAACGCCGTCACGGGACCATCGGCCTCAATTACGTCGAGCTCGGGCGCCGAGTGCACAGCCTCTGTGATCAGCCAAATAACAAGCGTGAGGTGGAAGGGTCGAAAGTGGGGCAGAAGGGGCGTGGCACGCACGAAGAACGGTGTCGGGGATGGTGGCGGCAAAGCCGTTGACAACAGGCGTCTCAGACTCATACCACCTGTGCGTCACGCTGCCACCTACCAACCACGTAGAAGAACGATTGAGCATTGAGAACCGCAGCGCGAGCGAGCGAATGGAGGCACACCCGCAGCTTCGATCTTGGCAGCATGCTGAGCCACGGTGGCCTTGTCAGTTCCAGCCTTGAACGAAACAATGTACTTACCCTCTGTAGCAAAAAGGATCAATAGATTGATTGAATGAGGATCTTAAGATTGGCTCTATGGAGGTTTCATGTGAAGCTTGCTGCCAGCCGCACGCACCAGTGGCCATGTTTTTGATGCTTTGTGTGCGGTTGTTGATCTGTTGTGCGGGATGGGTAAGGTGGTAAATAATGACCTGCTCTGAGTTAGTCCCAATAGCAGCCTGCCCCCGAATCGCTCGTTCGCCTGCCCCAAAAGAAACCTGAGCCGCCTGTTCCTCCCTGTCCCACAGTTCGCCCCCAACATCCTCCACCGACCTTTCTTCCGCCCTTTATTGAGGCTGCGGCTGGTACACCCGCTGACGTTTGGTGGTTCGACGGGCGGCCACACTAACGTTGAGGGGACAGCGCTTCTCCTCACTTGCATACGCCCAGGAAGTAGGACATGACGAGCTGCAGGACGGCAACGGACAGGAGGAAGTAGCTCCGCTTGCTGGAGGCCAGGGGCGTGTTGGCCATCTCCTGGTCGGGCAGGATCAGCAAACGCAAAGTG
Organism: Acanthamoeba triangularis; assembly: GCA_902749335.1. Classification (NCBI taxonomy): domain Eukaryota; phylum Discosea; order Longamoebia; family Acanthamoebidae; genus Acanthamoeba; species Acanthamoeba triangularis. The sequence goes on from CACVKS010000552.1 coordinate 9,063, forward strand.
CGCACCTGGGCATTGAGCGAGAGAGCGGGTGTAAGTCCTCTATTGTTGTTGGCGGGGGGCTCGTTCGACGCACCATGAAGATGGCGATGAACACGCCCGTGAGGACCACTGAGCAGTAGTAGGCATAGGTTCCCAGGAGGAGCCCAACGAGATGGTTGACGCAGAGACTGCAACAGATGTGCGTGCCCTGTTAGGCTCGCCCGGACCAGTAGCGGAGAAGAGAGTGGTGAGGTGGTGTACCTGACGAAAATGTAGCCGGCGTAGGAGAGGAGATCGAAGACAGAACAGTTCATAGAGTTGAGGAGATAGAACCCGAACTTGAGGAAGACGACCTCGAAGCCCAGCGAGATGAGACCCGACGAGGCAAGCTTGCCCAGCATCTCGGGAGTGAACCTGACCATACATACCATCTATGAGCTCTACAACGCGTATGCCCGAGTGACGGGGTGGAGGAGAAGGCGACCGTACTCGTTCCTGGTGCCCAACACAAATGCGGCGAGCAAGACGTATGTCACAAACGCCATCAACGGAATGTACAGGTCGGGGGCGTTCAGATCGTCCTGCGCGCATTCAGCACCACCGTGGACCGTGGCAATCATCAGTGGCGGACCGGCGTCAAGCAGCAACGAAGTCAAGTGGAACATACCTTGGGCGGCAAATACTGTTCCTTGCCGTCGGGCGTTTGTGTGATACGTCGCGTCCAAGACTGTACGACGAGTTGACATCAACGGTAAGCTGCCATACCAGTCGCTTGGTGCACACTAAACGCATCAGGAAGGAGGTTGGAAAAGGCACCTTGTGTAGGATGGGACACAAGATGACCTTGAGCTTGTTGGGGACGTAGGAATTGTTGATGTTGAAGTAGTACTTCAAATTGGTCGCTTCGAGGTAGCGTGTGATCTGCAACACACATAATGAGCAACTCTGCGCAAGCACACTATACCCACAACCTAAAAGGGGGTCGTTCGGGTGGATGTACCCCTTCGAGGCCCTTTCGGCCGGCGTCTTCTGCCCACCGCGAGCCCTGATCAAGGCCCACCCTGCAGGAGAAGGAAAGGAAAAGAAAGAAGAAGGCTGAGCCAAAAGGGTGGCAGAGTAGCAAGCCACGACGAGGAAGCCGGTGAGCCACGCAGGTAGTACCTGAGAAGAGGGTTGTCGGTGATTTGGGCTACGTTGTTGAGGAAGTCACCCTGGCCAATGTCGCTGAAGAGCGGCTGCTGAGGCTGTTGTGGCCTCACGCCACCACCGGCAGCGTTGGGCCTCGCTGGTACGCCCCTCCTTGGCCCACTCATAGGGGCCTGAGGCACCACATTAAAGGAGCCTGCTACAGCCATCCCAGATTGATGGATCGATTAGCATCACGATAGATGATTACGTCTCGATGTCACCTTTCTCGAAAGGAGGTTAGAACTTGGAAATAATGATACCTTGGGGGTGCTGGTGGCCTTGGCTGCCGGGAGGAGAGATGGGAGTGGTGGAGATGAAGGTGGAGGGGCCTGGTCCGCCCTCAGCCGGGAAGTAGCCTCCATCTGCAGTGTCTTCGAAGCCGTACGATTGAGGGAAAAGGTGGTGCTGATGCTGTGGCTGCCGATGGTGCGTCATCTTAGTTGCAGTGTTGTCGTCGCTGCCGAGGCAGTGATTCTAGATTCAGAATTGTGGTTGGCAATCGAGCGCCAGCACCACGTCAGCAAAAGCGACGTCCTTTTCTCTTTTTTTCCCGCCAATAATTACAAATAAATAAATCTAATTTTTATTATTCTCTCTGCAAATCGATGCGGGGCTCAGGCCTCCGTGGTCCAGAGTGGGTTGGCCCCGGAGGTGCCAGCGGGGGTATGAAGTGGCGAGTCGAATACTGACTCGCCCGTGGTGGGGGCAAAACCCGTGCCGCCGGTGACCGGCGGAGGTGTGCGATTCCAGTGGCGAGCGAGAGCCAAGGCGCCGGCAGCGGCAATCGCGCCCAGAGCAGCAGCTCCGCCAGCCCCGGCGATGGCACCGACTACCGTGCCGGCCACTGCTCCGCCCGATAGGGTCTCGGTCTTTGTCACATCAGTGGAATTCTGTATTGGGCCAATGGGACATGAGTGGTAGTTGCGCGCAGTATCGTGCCAGAGAGGGCAGGAGCACGTACGCAGGTCTGGTTCTTGGCCCAGTCGTCTGGATTACAGACCTCGAAGCACTGGCCGTCAGCGGAGCAGACGCCACAAAGCCCACACTTGGCAAAGGGATCGGAGCCTTGGGCTGCAAAGAGTGGCCAGAATCCATCAAAGCAAGATCAGCAACAACCCTAACCGCATCAAGGAAAGGTATCGGCAACGTACGCGTCCTTGCCTCGCAAAAGCCTGCGGGGTTGCACTCCTGGCACGCGCTGCAGATGTACGTCGAATCTGGCAGGTCAGGAAGATTGCCGTTAGGGTTTGGTCCTCAATGCAACAGTGTGGTAGGGATCGCGTACTTTCGGCTGCGACGCACTGGCCCAGGGAGCACACACCGCACTCGTGGCAAGTCTGGGCTTCCTGCGCCTCATCGGCGAGACAGCTACCCGCCGAGCATTTCTGTGGGCCGAGTGAGTAACGTGCGCCGCTACGACAGTTAATCATTGGGGGGGGGGAGGTGCGCACCTTGCACTCGCCACAGGTCAGATGATCATCTGCAACGCAGTAGCCAGCGCTGCACGTGTTGCAGTCTCCGCACACCCAAGTCGACTTGACGTCAGTCGCGCACACACCCGCGGAGCACATGCCACAGTCGCCGCAGGTCTCGTTGACTAAACCGGCCATGCACTGGCCGTCCATGCACACCTCGCAGGGGCTGCCGCAGTCGCTGTCCGCCAGGCAGCAGCCGGGAATGGGCACCTGGAGAGGTGCTCCGCCCGTGCACGTGCACGTGTGGCACGGCAAGGGGTTGCACTTGTAGCCGTCCGGGCAGAACGACAGGCCGCACGAGGCGCTGATGTTGGGCGGGGATACGATCGCATTGAGGTACATGCGACGGCCATTCACGTCGAGTGGGGTGAGCGAAGACCACTCGTAGCCGCCCAGGTAGTAGACGAGTCCGCCCAGCAGGTCGTCGGTGAGCTTGGCAGATGCAGCGATGTGAACGGAGCGTCCGTTGGGCGCTCCAGCAAGCTGCACAGCCATTGCCTTGCGTGAGTGTGGGCCACCACAACAGGGCTGCACGAAGAGCAGGCACGCACCAGGTCAGAGATAAGCTCGAGGTTGTAGACGTGCGAGTGCCCAGAGTTCTGCCACCACCCGGACTCCTGGTTGGCATTGAGGTAGCCCGAAACGGACTCGCCCGGAGGGTTGTTGACGTAGAAGTCGTAGATGCGGTTGCCACCACCCAAGAGCAATCCGCCTGTCCAGTTTGAGGACAAAGAGTTGGTCGGCAATGGCAAGTGGTCACAGCAAGTCGGCGCACGTACTCACGAGATCGGTCACGAGAGTGTCGGGGGTGTTGAGATTGAGGCCGTTGATTGGGCCGAAGAACTGGGAGAACGGGAGGTCCGAGTTGGGATACTCGAGCAGCGCATTGACCAAGTTTTTCTATTGGGGGGGGGGCATTAGCATCAGCGCTGCACTCTTCGCTCCCGTTGGTGCGAGTACCTTGGTGATTCCGCCCTTGGCGAGGAATCCGCCAGCGTCAGAGCCCTGGATGGGGTGCTCGAAGGAGTCGATCGCTGCCGACTGGGCCAGGAAGTTGCCTCCGTTCTGCACGAAGGCCTTGACGGTCGCGTAGTAGCTGGCCGTCTTGTTGGCCTCCCACTCGTAGTGGGGCTGGGTGATGATGGAGTGGCACTGCACCTTGGCCAGGTTGGCCAGGTCCGACGGGCTGGCGGTGGTGAAGTAGTGCTTGCCCGACACCAGGCCCGCGGCCTTGAGTATGTTGGTGTGTGTGTTCTGCGCGTCGCCGGCCGTGGAGACCAGCACCTTGGGCTTGTGAAGCAGGATGTGGCCCACGTCCACGGTAATGTTCTCCTGCAAGAGGAACAGATTCACGCCCGGATCGCTCACGATCAAACCCAGCAGCTTGTCCATGCCCGTCGCTCCTGTTGGCCATTGATATTACCGCCGGTAAGTGCTGCGTTGGCCTGGCCCATGACGGGACCGAGGAGGGTACCCAGGTTGAGAATGTCGAGCAGCTCTCTCTTGGAGGGAGAGGAGGGGGCGACCGGCCGACCACTCCCGCCATCTTCGATGGTCGAGTCGACGTCCCGCTTCAACGTCAGGCCGCCCAGGGTGATGGTGGAGGAGAGACCGCCGGTGACACCGCCCACAACTCCGCCCACCACACCACCGACGCCGCTGGTAACGCCACCCACGACGCCGCCCACGCCGCTTGTGACACTGCCCACGGTGCTGGTGAGCCCGCTCGTGACGCCGCTCAGGGTCGAAGTCAACGACCCCAGGCTGTTGGTGAGGTTCGTCAGCGGGCTCAGGATGTCCACCAGGCTCACACCTGCAGCCGTTGTTGGTACATGGAGACCACCCGCGCAGTGCGTGTCAGCTGCATCAATAAATGTGCGGCCACCCGGCGACAAGATAGCGTATCGTGCGTACGTGATGCCACGGTGAAGTTGTAGGCCACCTGGAGCGCTTTGTCTACAAACTGGCGCTCGACGATGAATGGGCCGGCTGGTGTGGAGTGGTTAGCCTCTTGGTGGTGGGAACTCGAAAATAAAAAGCCAATACACGGTGGCGAGGCCTACCAAAGAACGGAAGAGGGATGGCGGAGGTGGCGAGGCCGAGGAGCTGGTTGAGAGTGATGTTGAGGGCGTTGACCTCGAGACCCACGGGGAGGGAGATGGGCGTGGTGCGCGCCCAGAAGTCGATGCCGTCCTTCGTCTTGTCGGACCTGATGGCCCACAGCACCGGCACCTCGGCGTGCAGTAGGTTTATCGCCAGACCTGGCACAACGAAACCTGGTTTTTGAGTGGTTTTGCTTGCCACACAAAATTTAACAAGCAACCAATCACGAATGCTACTAATGGCAACCTGCTGTGCAACTTAGCAACTGAGGGGGCGAATGCTGGGAGGGGTGGCGTACCATAGGACCTCAGGTTGAAGAGGCTGGTGGAGAGGCCGACTTGCAGGAGGTCGTCCATGGGAATGATCAAAGCGCCCTGGGGTCGAGATGCCAGCCGCACACGAGTCAGTCCTTGCGACGAGAGACAACAACGAATTGGAGGTAAGGGTACCTTGGAGATGTTGAAGCTCTTCTTGGGAGGGTCGGGAAGGTCAGGGAACCGGCCTCGCGGTTTGGTGTGGCCCGAGGCCGTCTGTACCAACAGAACGAGGGCCAGGAGCCCCAGTAGCAGAGCGGTGCGCACAGGGTACATGAGCCTGAGGCTGTTGCTTGAGGTGAGTGAGGTGTGGCACGGGTAAGAAGCTAAAGAAGAAAGACTAGTGAGGTAAGATGCTTTTGGGCAATGGGGTGGCACCTTGCAACAAGAAGGTGACACGGCGGTGCGCTCGCTCGACGTCAGACCACGCAACGAAGGACACCATCAAGCGATCTGCTTGGCGAAGAGGTGCACTCCAAACTGAACTGTGGGAGCCTAGCAGGCCTTTCTGTGTGCCGGCAACCACCCACGGCGTGGAAAGAGTAACCGCACTGAATACCGATTGGTCAGACCCAGCTTAAATGGTGCCCCTTGGTTACCGGTCACTTGGCATGCACGTTGCGTGTGGAAACTGCTGAACGTTCGTCAGCAGCGGTGCTTTTTTTATATATGGACACGGACACATGCGCACGGCACATGTGCACGCCCTTGATCGCCTCTTGCCTACTGACGCTGGCTCTGGCTCTGGCTCTGCATCTGGGGAAAGGACGCGGGGCTGACACCGCGGAGGAAGGGATGGTGCAGGGCCTCGGCCGCAGTGATGCGCAGGCAGGGGTTGGGCGTGAGGCACCGATCCAGCAGGTCAAACACCTGGATGTCGACGCCACGATCCGCGGTGTGAGTAGGAATACCACATAGTGCGTGTGCGGCAAGAGTACACGATTGTGGTTGGGGGGGGGACGCACCTCAGGCGGAAAGTCGTAGACGTTCTTGTTGGCGGTGAGGGAGAGGCACAGGGCGCGCCAATCCATCTTGGCTCTCGCCTCTGGAAATAGCACACGCTTCTCTGTGCGGGTGTGATGACGAAGCCGATGACGTGAGCAGACGCCAATGGACCCGAACACGAACCGTACGAGTTGCTCATGCACTCGAATTTGTTCACTGAGACCACGTACCCAGAAGCGCGGCGGTCTGCTGGAGTTCGTTGGTGCCGGTGATGCACGCCACCTCAGCCAGAGCTGTCATGTCGTCCGGCGAGTGAAAGAACGGGTACCGGGTCGTCAATATACACCTGAGGGAAAGAGAGCGTAAGTCCACAGCGCGCGCAATTGTTTCGACAGGGACAGGTCTGTCGGCGGCGTACAAGAGTATAACGCCGGCTGACCAGACGTCGAGGGCCGTTGTTTGATAAGTGGAGCGCATCAGGACCTGTTCGAGAGGAGCGTTAGACAGTGAAGCAAAACGGTGATCGAGCACCGTGCTCTTGGGCGTCGAAAGCTGCGCGTACCTCGGGCGCCCGAAATCCTCGGGTTCCAGCCCGCCCCGCTCGCCGGCCATGCCCGCGCGCCTGCAAGAACGCTCTGGCAATGCTTCCACGCTCCCCAGCGGCCGATGTAACGCCAAGGAAGTTACGAACTGCGCCAAAGAACGGGCGGACAAAAGAAACATGGGTCACGTGAGACATCCACCCTCATACGGTACAGCCAAGCACAAGGGATAGAGCAGGAGCAAAAGAGAAGGCCGTACTGTAATTCTGCAAGGAGACATCGGAGCTGTTTTCCGCTTGGAGCACCTTGGACTCGTCCAGCTCGGCCAGCCCAAAGTCTACGAGCAGAAACTCGTTGCGCTCAATTGAGTACAGAAAATTACTGGGCTGTGATTGTGGCGGGATGAACAGCACCGTTAAGTACATGGGCCACCAG
>CACVKS010000554.1:0-20289 GCA_902749335.1 Acanthamoeba triangularis
GTTGGAGGTGGTGGGGCTGTGGCTGGTGCGGCATGGGCGAGGGCAGCAAGGGAAATGGAGGCTGGGCCATGGCGCGCCGCGTATCCCGCACGAACTGGGTCAAGGGAATGTGTGCGTGGAATGTGAGCAATGGGACGGTAATGTGTGGAATGTGGAGGTTGATGTGCAACGCATACCGGTGAAGGAAGTAGGCTGCCGCGCATGGGAGGAGATACGCGCGCGTCGCAGGACTCTCGCGAACCGCGCGGCGAGACCACCATCATGTCCTCGCCCGGCATAGACGGGTCGAACGTGAACGCGGCCGGCATGCGGCTTGCTGCACGCGCAACACCAATCACCAACGTACACGTCAGCAACTCTCTCATTGGGTGGCTACACGTCAGCACCAGATAGATCTAGACGACGTACCAGGCATTTGGGCGGTGGGCGAGCGGTGCTGGGGCTTGCGCCGCGGCGGGGACTTGGGCCGGGGGTTGCCCACGGCTTGCGATGCGGCCGTCGAGGTCGGCTCTGCCGGTTTGGTGGGCAGAGGCCCGGATGAGGGGCAGGGCCGGCTGAGCGCCGAGCGGGCCGACGACGCCGACGGCGTCGACCCAGACGAGCCTCTGCAAGGCGACGACGCCGAAGAAGTGCTCTTGGCCCCTTCGATCTTGCCGCCGGCGCTGACGGGGTGGCCCTGGCGCTGGGTCGCGACCGAACGGGCCTGTGCGGCCGACGAAGCCGACGCCGCTGTTGTGGAGGTCGACGACGACGTTGACGGTGACGGCGTGGGCTGAGCGTTCTCCTTACCGGCCGAAGAGGTGGTGGATGAACTGTTCTTGGTGCTGGTGCTGCTGCTGCTGCTGCTGCTGTTCTTCCGGGCCTTCTTGGCCTTGCGTTCGCTGCGGCTCGTGTGTTTCTTGGAGGAGTGGCGCCCGCTCTTGCTCTTCTTGCGCTTGGACCCGACGGGCTTCTTCTTGGTCTTGTCCCGGTACTTATCGTAGTTGTTGCCGCTCTGGCCCAGCTGCTCCAGGAACAGGTGCACCTTGGTTTGCTCTTGCGCGCCACCTGCACAAGCCGGTGCGTTGTGTTACAGAGCAACGCGAAAGTTAGTTAGTTCGTTTGTTGCAGGCGAACCTATCACAGAGCCCAGACTTTCAAAGAATCTTTAAAGCAATCACACTTGCTCATCAATTTGGTAAGTGGCATTGGTTCCGCGCACTCGGCTCACCCCAATCGCGTCCGGAGCGGGTGAATCAATCAATCGCACACCGGCCCAAACACAGACCAGGTTGCACAGTGGACCGGGGAGGTGCCAAAGCCAACTACCGCTTTGAGATAAAAAAACAAAAAGAAATAGACCACTTGAATCTCAGGTATGGCCGACTTCAGCGCAGATTCAAACATTTCTGCGGCTCCATGTAGGTACATCTTCCCCAGCATCGTCGTATCAGGTAAATGCGCGCAAGCGAGGGGTTGGCAAGTGTTAAAGGGTGAAGAAGTCGGAGTGCACGTGCCTATGATGATGCTGCCCAGGGTTTCGATAGCGGTGAGCGGTACTCGCGGCTGCTTCTCCTTCTTGAAGGGCAGCGACGCGTGCAGAGGTGTGCCGCCGGGCGAGGTCGGGACTGAGAGGTGGTCGCTCTCGGCAAAGGGCGTGGCCGGGGCAGACTCATCGGAGGGCGGCGGCGGAGAGGCCACCATCTGCCCCGAGCCACCGTCGGCTGATGACGACGATGACGATGACAAGGCCGACGAGGGTGAGGGCGAGGGCGTGGGCGAGTCGAAGCCGAGCATGTACGACGTGGGCGAGCGCGGGGAGGTGCAATTGCTGCTTGTGCTGCTGCTAGAGGGCGGGCTGCGGAGTGCGCCGATCTCGTTGAGCACCACGTCGACCGTCAGCATGGCCGACGCGTAGGACACGCTCGACGACGACAACGACGCAGGCGAGGCCGATGTGGTCAGCAGCTTGGTCGACGTCGACGGCGATGACGATGAGGAAGAAGACGATGGTGGCATGATGCAGGCTGACGGTACCACCACGGTCGGGTTGGGCGCAGCGGCTGCAGCAGTGGACATGGCCAGTGTCGTCGAAACCAACCAGTTCTCTTTCGTCTCGTGTGTGAAGGCAGCTAGAAGTTTACCTGACGTGAGGTACTAGGTTCGCCGCTGCGGTTCGTTCACGTCGTGGTCTGTGGCGTAGAAGAAACAGAAAAGTGAGATAGTGGGTTGGGTATTTAAAGTGCTGACATCCTTATCACCCCAATCGCCGCACCTGGGGCCGTCGCACCAGGTCGAGCAGGGAGCAATTTGGCGTGGATTCATAGCCCGCTTTGCTTCCGGTGGTGCCGAAGTAACAAGGGGAGGTGATGCACCAATGCCGCGCCGGGTGCTGTATCTCTTTCGGCCAAGACCACGCTGACGTCAGCCCCGGATTTTGTCCAGCAATTTCCCGACGCAGATATCCAAGTCAAGTAATATCTGGGCATCTAACCTCCCAAGTTTAAGGTGGCGGCCGCAAGCACGGAAATTTCAATGCCTTGGACGGGAGCGTGCTTGCCTGACGGGCGTGAACCCTTGTTGTTCGTGTCTTGAGCTGCGGTGCGGCCGTTCGAACAAGCAAAGCTGCGAAAAGGGATAGATAGAGGGATGATGGTGTACCGTCGACCGATGGCGCAGTGCCTGAGGTTGAACCCCCTCCCGCTCCGAGGATGTGCCGGTCGGGAGTGCACTCGCATGGTGACCGGTGGCGGTGGAAGGGGATCTTCTGCGTGTAGCGGCCCGCATCACGAAGGCAGAAGCGCAGGAGAAGCCGCAGGTTGGGATCACGAGTCCGGCCGACCTGCTCGTCGGCTTGGGTATGTCAGTTCGCGAACTCTGGCGGGGAGGTGGTCGCGGGTTCGAAACAGGACAAGGAATCGAACGCAAGATGGTAGAGACCGAGCCGATAGTGTGACCGGAGGGAAGTAGTACCTCGCAGGCACCACCCTCCGCGAGAGTGACTGGACCACAGCAAGGCAGGACTCTGCTGGGCGTAGTGCACAAGCGCCCGTCGTGGTGGTGTGGACTGCCTGCGTCTGGTGGGTAGGGTGATAATAGGAAGTGGGTGAACAAGCTTAAGCTGGAGGTAGGCTAGGCGCAGATAGAGCAAAGGTTGTTTGAGTTGTAGTGGAGCCGCATTAGAGGAGAGTACCCATGACCTCACCCAACAGGCAGAAGAACTTGGCCCTCTCCGCTTCTCGCTTCTGTTCGCTGCTCGCTGCTCGCCGGTCCAGACCGTGCGGAGTGGATCTCGGCGGAAGACGGGCTCAGAAAAGCGAGGAATTAGGACTTGTGTAGTTACATCGCTGCGTGTGTGAAGGAGTTGCATGTGAATCCCAGGTTCTACGCGTACTTTCCCTGCCAACCCACCACTGGGCGCGCTGCGTGGGCTGAGGTGAGCTGAGACTGAGAGAGAGAAAGAGAAGGCAGCTGCGGACCATTGCGTTTCCGGTTTCTAATTCGCGTGGTGGCACGGCTCGACGAGCGGCTTGACACTTCAAGAGAAGGAACAGAAACACTCAGAAATGTTTTAGTGTTGTTGTTTTTAATCAGCGGCGGCAGCGGCAACCATAGTACAAGAGTGGGGTAGGGGAATCGATGCCCTGGCTGGGCTGTCAGTCGTAGGCGAAGTCCTTGGCCGCTGTCAGGATTGCCGCATCGTCCTCTGTCGATCGAACAACCATTGAAGACGGGGTGAGGGGGTGAGGTGTGTGCGGGTGTGTTGGGGGTGTGGCGACTGCGTACCAGTAAGCAAAGCCGCGCGCAGAGCCTTCAGTTTCTCTACGATCGACGCGTTGATGTGTGACGACACAAATATGAATTCGTCCTTCTCTTCCTCGTCCTCCTGCTCATCCTCTTCCTCTTGTCCGTTCTTCTCCTTTTCCTTCTCCTTCTTCATCGTCTTCGTCTTCGTCTCCTTTGTCTTTGTCGCCTCCTTCGTCTTCCCCGCCGCGCTGCCGTTGTCCTTGTCTTCGCCCTGCTCCTCTTCCTCCTCCATCTTCTCCACCATTCCCTGCTCACCACCGTCTTCCCGCTCCGGCTTGGCCTCCACCGTTGTCGTCGTCGTCACGCCGTTCCCAGCCTCCGCCTTCTGCTGCTTGTCGACAAATTCTTCCGCCGCCTTTCCGCTCGCGTCGTCCGCCTGGGTTTCCTCGACCACCGCCACGGCCGGCGGCGACGTCACCACCGACGAGTTCGTCGAGGCCGAAGCCGAAGTCGACGATGACGAAGCTAGTGCGTCGCCGCTGGTGCCGAGCTTGGCGGCCGATGTGGGCGTCGTGGCTGTAGTGAGCGACGTGAGCGTGACGCCACCCTCCTTGGCCGCGAAGTGCCGCCGCCAGTACTCCTCGATCGAGCCCTCCCACTCGCTCCCGCCGTTCTCACTCACCATCGTCATCCACTCCTCGTAGCCCTCCTTGCTCTTGCGCGGCCGGCCCCGCTTCTTGGGCGGACCCTTGGGCGCCGGCGGCGTCGGCGTCGCCGACTTGTCCTTGGGCGGCCGGCCGCGCTTTCGCTTCACCACCACCGGTTCGCCCGTCGCGCTGTTCACTGCAGCCGCCGCCGATAACGTCGAGCCGTCGCCCGCGGGCGCAGGTGTCGCGCTGGGTCCCAGCGAGGCAAAGTCGGCGCTCGTGAGGTCAGCTGGGGCGGTGGCGGAGGTGGTCGTGGTGGTGGAGCCGCCGGTGATGTCGCCCATGATGATGGCGGCTGCGGCTGCGGTGCCGGCGGGGGCAGCCAACAAGGGCACGGCCTCCGCGGCCGCTGCTTGCGCGACGATGGGCGGCGGCTTGGGCTTGGGCGGGCGGCCTCGTCGCCGCTTCACACCCGGGGTGCTGGGGCTCGCGCCGCTCGAGACCGGCGATGGCGACATGAGCGCCTCCGCCGCGTTGGTCGGCGGCGGCGTCGTGGTTGTGGCCATCGCGGAATCGGTCGCTGGCGAGTCCTCCAGTTTTCGCTTCTTGGGCGGCCGCCCGCGCTTCCTGGGTACGGCTGGCACCGCGTCGGGGCTCACCGGCGGCTTGGGCTTGGGCGGCCGCCCGCGCTTTCGCTTGACCGGCGCCGCAGCCGCGGGCGGCGGCATCGCAAGCGGCGCCGTCTCTGTCGATACCGCCACGGGTGCCTCCGCCGTCGTCGTCGTCAGCAGATCTGTGGTTGTGGCCGTCGCCGCCACTGTCAACGGCGCCGTCGCGGGCGTGACTGTGGCCGGGGCCGGAGCCGTGGCCGTGGACGTGGCAGCACTGCCATTAGTCGGCGCGTCTTGCTCCATCGCGTCATTGGTGGCTGTGTGGCTCGGTCCCGCGTTGGTCGGCGGCGGCACGATCGTCGTCGGCTTCTGCTCGGCCGTCGGCTCTGCTGATGGCATCGCCGGCGCAGCCGCGGCGGCCGTTGCGGGCTCGGTGGTTGAGATTGGCGCGGTGGGCGGCATCGCCCCAGTGGCGTGGGTGGTGCTCGGTGTCGTCGCTGCGGCGGCCACCTCCATCTGATCGCTCGGTTGTGGTTGAGGCGGCTGCGGCTGCGGCTGCGGCTGCGGCTGCAGCTGTGGCTGGACCGGGAGGTGCAGGCAGGGCTGTGGCAGGTGCTCGGCCGGTTGTGTCTGGGCGCCCGCGGGCGATTGCGTGTGGCCATAGGGCGGCGCGCCGACTGGGTGGTTCGTGTGGTGCGTCAGGTGAGAACGCGAAGACAGACACGAGACAACGGTCGGCAGGCGAGAAAAGAGTTTGTTTACGAGTGTAACGTTGCTCTCTGTGGGAGAGATGGACGGCTGTAACGGTCTAATTCTTAATCGAGCGAATTTCAAGTCGATTTGATTTGTTTGAACGGCCGGCGTAGCACGACGTACCAAAAAAAGAAGAAATATGCAATTAAGAAGAGAGATTTGTACCTATGAAGGAATCAATTACGTGGAGGTCCATCTACAAAGCCTTGGGGTACGTTTGGTTTCCTCAACGAAAAATAACAAATAATAATAATTCAACCATTTTTTTCTCCGGTCTTTTTTTCGCAATTAAATTCTATTATTGGCATATTTTACACAACCGCTACAATAATTGAATAATTGAAAAAAAGGCCAAATAAATAAATGAATAATTATTTCTTCAACGCAAGCAACGCTCCATTTGCAAGCGCAACCTCCATCGCCGGCCGCCACGCTGAAACACCGCCGTGCGGCAGAACCGTGCAAACGATCCTGGCCAAAATGTAATTTAAATTACGTTATTCTTGTCTGATTTCTCAAACTGCTAAAAGGAAAATGAGCTTTTCTTTTAAAAAACGGCTCCGGAGAAGAAACAAAGAACCAAAAATAATCGCAAGTCAGACATCAGCATACAATAAAACCGCACAATGCAGAAGGCACCAGAGGAACCCAAGCTGCCCAAGACGAAGCAGGAGAAGGACCAGGGTGGCCGCCTCATTGTGATTCTGGTACCAACTTCCCGATTTTAGTTTAATCTCGAATTTTTTTGTCTCCGTAAGCAAGATTTAATTCATTAATCCTCTACATCAAGTGACAAAAAGGTGTTGATGGTGCTAATTCCGCCCAATTGCCTTCATCACAACAACTCTAGGAGAATGCATCTCTCGAGACGGTGAAGGTGGGTAACAACTACGAACTGCTGGAAGGAGATGAACACAAGAGCTTCATGAAGAAGAGGAAGCGCGAGGACCAGGAAGCCCGCCCGGACATTGTGCACCAGGTACTCTTGCCCGTGGCAGTGCATGTGGGGCATGAGCACTGGCAACTAACTGGCTACGCGCGCGCACAGTGCCTGTTGACGCTCCTGGACAGCCCACTGAACAAGGCCGGAAAGCTGCAGGTCTACATTCACACTTCCACCAACGTCCTCATCGAGGTCAACCCGCGCACCCGTATCCCCCGCACATACAAGCGCTTCGCCCCGCTCATGAGTGCGTCTGCCGTCCTACACGCCTTTCCTTGTTGGCAGCTTCGTGCATGATTTAATCGTGTTCCGTTATCAGTTCAACTGCTTCACAAGCTCAGCATCCGAGCCACGCAAGGTCCGGAGAGGCTGCTGCAGGTCATCAAGAACCCGATCACGGACCATCTGCCCACCGGAGCCCCCAAGCTTGGTACGGCCGCACTGCACTAATCTCGTTAATGCACCACGCTGACATTCTTCTTCTTATTCGCGCTTGCGTTGTGGTCGTTCTAGGTGCCGAGTACGATGCACCGACTTGCCAGCCCCTGTACGAGATTGTGAAGACGCTTCCCGATGACCTCCCCGTGGTGTTCGTCGTGGGTGCCATGGCTCATGGATCGGTACGTCATCCTGATCTCACTCCTCTTCCTCCTCCCAGGGCGAAGTGCTCACAACATCAATCGCCCCGTAGGTGGAAGTCGACTACGTGGAGCGCAACGTCTCCTTCTCCGAGTACCCGCTTTCGGCTTCTGTGGCGTGCGGCAAGATTTGTGACGCCTTTGAGATGAAGTATGGCATTCTATAAACCATGCGCACTCTGCAGCTTGAACCACGTCCGCCCCCAGGGGACCTCCTGCCTCCTGCCTCCTACCACAGGACGCCAGACGAGCAGGCTGCCCTCAACGCCTGGTAGGACCATTTACAACGCGAGTAGCTTTGATGTGACTTTTGAAGAATGTTACAGCTCGCGCACAGGTGCATTCTCCACATTCCAGCGAAAGGACTGGCGGACATGAACGGGAGGGTCATCACGAAGTGGGTGGTGTCCACACGAAGGTGTGCCGGGAGCACCACCTCCGAAACTGGGGCGGGCGAAAATAAAGGGAAACTGTTGGTGGGGCCGAAGACCTTCACCTTCTTGTCCAGCAAGAAACTCTTCTTGAAAAGCACCAGCGCAGCTGCGGTGCCGTAAACGGATTAGAGAAGAGCTGAAGCGTGCTGACTCGACGATCTTCAATCGCAGACTGTTGATTGTTGGCAAGCTGCCAAGGATTAAGCCATCGCTTCTTCGGCAACGCTTGTTCTGAGGCGACGATTAATTGCCCAGTACTCAGGGTCATCGACAAAGGGCAATGGAAATCGAAGACGTACACACGTTTCGCGATCTCCACACGAATGGGGCCGCAAATGGAGTGAGCGGCACCGATCAATCGCCACACAAGGCGAATGGACATCGAGACACAGAGAGCAAGGTACACGTGCTCATCTTTTTCTACCAACTCGAGATGTTGTCGATCAAGCTCTCCATCATACCAACAAGATGTCTGATGTGCCGTTTTCTCATCCTCACCCACCTTTGCCCAATCCAGGCAGTGAAGAGGAAGCTGCTCAAGGAGCGTGCCGAGCTGCGCGTCCAGACGCAGTACATGGTCCCCACCTACGAGGAGCTCACCGAACGGTACCTATCCTCTTCCAACACGGGCTCGCTGGCGACGGCGGACTACATCACCCATTTCGTTCACGCATGTAGACGCGATGATCACTTACTGGAGTGATCGTCGTCAGTGATGCCGTGGCCTAACCCTCTCCTACTGAACAGTAACTCATCATTCGCTCTCTCTTATCGCTTTTCGTTCTTGTGTGTGTGTCCGGTAAGGTATGAACAAACGCTGGCGTTGAGTGCGAGCACCAAGTCGATGACGGACCTCTTCTCCGTGGACCGCCTGCTGGAAGCGGGCGTGTTTGCGCACGTGCTCGAACCCATCCTGGACGATGAAGACGACGAAGGGATTAGCGACGACGAGAGCCTCTTCACGCTGACCGATCAGACGCCCACCGCAGGTACCTGCACCGCACACACCTCTTCTCTACCACCCCCGCCAAATGCATTGAATAACTCACGACTGATCGACCGGCGGCGCCTTCACGACCACGCGATGTACAGAGAGCCTGGCCAGGAGGAGAGCGGAGCTCGCCTGGAAAGGGGAGATCACCGAGAAAGCCTACCGGGCACTGCTGAAGCAGCACAAGACCGAGCGACGACTCCGTCGGTTGGCCGAGCAGGTTCGCCCAAATATTTATATTTCTATATATCTATATATAGATATATATATATTGAATTCAGCCAGCTCACTCTCTGATCGCTTGGCCGTAGGGGCGATTGCTCGAGGATGGCCAGCGGGAGCTCAAGCGGCTCAGGGTCGACTCGTTCTTGGACGACAGTAGCAGTACGCCTCATCCGCACGCCCCTTATTGCTAGCCACAACTCAGCGAACCTTTTTTCCCCGCTAACAACGCACACAAACAACAAAGCCGTTACAGACAAGGAAGGAGACGAAGACGAGGAAGACTCTGCCCTGCTGCGGGACCTCAAACGGCGCTTCGGCAAACCCAAGCGGTACAAGCGGATCAGTCCCTCGCGCTACGTCCTATCACCAATGGGCGACACCAACTTTTACATCGGTACGCGTGCCGCGCCGCGCCATATCTCCGTCCGGGTTGAGTTGAGTACTCAACAGACGATCAGCAAGCTGCAGCCACCCACCACCCACACTTACACTCCCCAACGCCGGCTTTCTTGTGGTTGCTGCTACAGATGCCGAAGACGACTACTTTAGTTACGAGCAGGCCGCGCGCTACGGCTACGCTGAGGAGGGAGGAAGGTTCAGGGAGAAGCCGCACAAGGTAATACAGCTCTCGGGCATCTCTCACTACGTTCTCGGGCATTGCCCTCGATTCTGACCAACAATGCGTCGACGACAGGGGGACAAATATGCTCTGTTGGAGCTCGCGCACTTGCCGCCGGAAATGAACAAGGAAGAGTTCGCCCGTGCCTGGACACAGATCGTCAAGCGGTACGCCAGCAAAGCACGATAATAGCATAACCGAATGTTACTTACACGCCTCAACAACATATGTTATATAGGGATATGCCACGTGCACACCGGCAATATGTGGCTTCGCGCCAGGCCACAATCAACAACTGCAAGGTATACGACCGCCTAGTGCAGTTTTCTTCATCACCGCACGCGTCAGGCCATCAAATGTCTGACTCTCGCCGTCGGCCGGAAAACAGAAACTCGCGGTCATGTGCCAGAAGGAGATGCAACGACGCGCCATTCTCTCGCGGCGACAGGGCAGAGACGCCAACCTGCGGGCCAAGAAGATGGCGCGAGAGGTACGCCGCTCCCTCTTGCAACCTCCCCTCCGATCTCACCCGAACGAAGCAGTTGTTGCAGTTGCCCGCAAACACTCACACTTGGGCGTCGCACAGATGGTCGTTTGGTGGCGAAAGCACGACAAGGAGCAGCGGGCGGCCCTCAAGAAGCGAGCTGCCGAAGGTACGCCGCTCTGTTTGTTTGGTTGCTGGCCCCAGAGCCGCTCCTTTTTTGGTGTGCGCCACACACTCGCGATCCACTCATGCTATACACACACCAACACACACCAACACACACACCACACACACACACCACACACACACACACACCACACACTCACACAGACCGAAAGAAGAAGAAGGAAGAGGACGAAAGGAGGGAGGCACAGAGGCAGCAAAAGAAACTCAACTTCCTCATCACCCAAACGGAGCTCTACTCCTATTTCATCGGCAGGAAAATGCCAGGTCAAGAGTCCAGCACACCCACGGTACGCTAACTATGAACAAGTTGTTGTGTTTCTTTGTGTGTGTGTGTGTGTGTGTGTTGCCTTTATGGCTAGAAATAATTGACTATGCGTTTTGCCGTCTAAAGGCCGAAGGCGTGCCTGCTCCTCCGCCGCCTCCGGCACCGACCATGGTCACTCCGCGCGTCGTTGGCCGGCATCCACGTGCGCCCACACCACCAAGCACCATCTAGCGTGGTTGAGAAACACTCTCTAACCGATGGGCAATCTTCCGTGTTGTTCACACAGCCAAGGCAACGCAGCAAGCTGCTCCAGAAGCCGAAGACGCTGACCTGGACCCTGAGCGCGCCAAGGAAGCGGCAGAGGTTGTCTTCCCTCGGGCAATCAACGGTCGGTCAATTATCAGCTGTTGACGCGCGCGTGTGTTGTCATGCCTTTTAGACGGCCTGGAAGCGACAGATGGACAAGACCCGCGAGTTTGACAAGGACCAACAGAAACTGCGAGAAGACGCGATCAACTTCCAGGCCGAGGAAAATCAGCAACTCGCCCTGTCTCCATCGATCGAGAAGGGCACCCACGACGAAGGTACCCCAACACCCAATCTCTGCGCTCCACCCTCTACCACTTTTTCCTCAACCACACCAGCCACTTCTCAGCCGTTAGTTAACTAACCGCCTGTTGCTCACGTCATCACACCGGACCGATGCGTCAGGCGATCTCACACATCCCTCGACCATGCCCACGGAGTTCATCACCGTTCCCAAGATGTTCCGAGGCAAGCTCAAGGTGAGTTGTTGGTCCACTTCTCCCCGCCCGGGCAACCGCTTGAGAGCCAAGCTGGATGGATACCTTTTTTGGGCTGTGGCTGACCGCGGCCGGGCGGGTCCCCCCCAAATGTGTGGATCTGTCTGCAGATGTACCAGCGGAAGGGTCTCAGTTGGCTCGTCAACCTCTACGAGCAGGGCATCAACGGCATCCTGGCAGACGAGATGGGCCTGGGTAAGACCGTGCAGTCCATTTCGTTCCTCACCTACCTGGCCGAGGTGCGCACCGTGTGTGTCGTGTGTGTCGTGTGTGAGCGCTTTTGTCCCCAGCACCCCCGCGATATTGGATTGCTCAACGTGCGACCATTCGCGATCCGTTCATTAGGTGAAGAACATCTGGGGTCCGTTCCTTGTTCTGGCGCCCACCTCGACGCTCCACAATTGGCAGCAAGAGATTACCAAGTTTTGCCCCGCTCTCAAGGTAACGCCACACGACCAACGACACGACCAACGACACGACCACCGACACGACCAACGAGCATTTGAGATTGAAGCTGAGTAAAATCCCCTCCCACCAATTCAGGTGCTGCCGTACTGGGGTTCGCAGAAGGACAGGAAGGTCATCCGTAAGTTCTGGAATCCTCGCCACTTGTACACCAGGCACGCGACCCATGTTCTCTTGTTGTGCGTGCGCCGCCGCCGCCGGTGGTGTAGTGACTGACTGCACTCTCGTTTGATCGCCAGGAATTCGCCTTTCCACGTGCTCATCACCAACTACAACATCGTTGTTCGTGACGAGTCCTTTTTCCATCGGTACGGAATTAGTATAACTTGTAATAACAATATAGAGTGTAATATTATAATAACAATAATAACGTTATTCTTTTTATTAATATATCATTAGAAAAGGCGTGTTGTCTCACTTTGATTGGCGGCCAACCGCCAAACATCCAATGGCGTGGCAGGATCAAGTGGGAGTTCATGGTGCTGGATGAGGCCCAGGCGATCAAGAGCGCTTCGTCGGCGCGATGGAAGAGCCTGCTCTCCTTCTCGTGCCGCAACCGGCTGCTCCTCACTGGCACGCCCATTCAGAACTCCATGGCCGAGGTGCCTCTCTCTCTCTCTCTCTCTCTCTCTCTGCGCCCCTGGTCGTCCAGGCGTGCTTGGCATTGCGGCTGTCGCTCATAATGATTTCCCTACACTCAACTGCAGTTGTGGGCGTTGCTGCACTTCATCATGCCCACGCTCTTCGACTCACACGAGGAGTTCACCGAGTGGTTCTCCAAGGACATCGAGAGCCACGCCGAAAACAAGTCCGCCTTGGATGAGCGTACGTTCGCTGTTCTGGCGCTCCGAAGCCGACCTCTCGTCTGGGCCTCAGCGCTGACACATTCCTTGCATGCCCGCAGACCAACTGAGCCGCTTGCACATGGTCCTGAAGCCGTTCATGCTTCGTCGGCTCAAGACGGACATCGAGTTCGAAATGCCCAAGAAGGTTCGTGACACCTTCCTCACCGCGTCAATGACGACAACAACACCACCACTTACTTTCTTTTCTTTTTCTTTTTCTTTGTCTTTTCTGTTCGGCTAGTTCGAGGTGGAGATCAGCTGCGGTTTGTCGCCCCGGCAGAAGGCGCTGTATCGCGCCATCAAGGAGAAGCTGAACGTGGCCGAGCTGCTCACCCACAGCTTTGGCGACACCGCCGCGACCAACAGCGACCTCATGAACCTCGTCATGCACCTCCGCAAGGTTGGTTTTCTTCCTTTTCCCTTTCTTTTCCTTCCAAAGCGCGTGTCGGTGTCGGCGCTGAGCGGCGGGGGCATGCGCGGTACTACGCAGGTGTGCAACCACCCGGAGCTGTTCGAGCGGGGCACGTACAGGTCGCCCTGGCAGTACCGGCCGCCGGCCACCACCGAGCAATACTCCACGCCGCCCAAGCCCTCTCCCGTGAAGCTCCCCAAGCTCCTCTACCAAGGTCTGGACCGCGCTTCCCCCTCTTCAACCGCAGAGAGGGCGAGCCACGCCCTAAACTGTGAACGTGTGCGTGTGCGTGTGCGGTGGCGCGTGCGCGTGCGTGTGCGACACAGAATTGGACGGCGTGCAGGAGCTGTACAACTACCCGGGCCTCATCCTCAGTCCGAGGAGCGCGGTGATGCGAGACCACTTGGACATATTCTCTCCCGAACACATCCACCACTCGCTCTTTCCCCAGAACGCTCCCAGCAAATACTCTGGTATGCGCCGTCGTGTGTCGTGTGTCGTGTGTCGTGCGTCGTGTGTCGTGCGTCGTGCGTCGTGCGTCGTGCGTCGTGTGTTCTAATTGATGTGGCCACCGATTCTGCGACGAAAACAGTATCTTCGCTGTTCTCGTTCACGCGCTTTGCCGACATGTCACCTGCGGAGCTGGCGTGGATGGCGAAGAGCGGCGATCTGGAGCGATGGGCCGTCCACATCAACCACACCAAACGACGGCACGAACGACTGGGCGCCATCTACCCCCACGCGGCCGTGTCCCTCTTCCCTTCCGCGCAACCAGCCCACCACCCTCGGGTCGGCGGCATCACGGTCCGTCCTCCCCCCACCCCCAGTGGCCAACCTGAACTATTTCTAATAATTTGAACTATGTACTATAATATATTTTTTGTAGGTGATCGAGGAAGACGAGAGCAGGGTGGTGCCGTATCACTACCCCTCGGCGCCGATCAACAACCGAGCGCTCCTCCTCCTTCCCACAATTTTGGTACGCTGGCCGGCACGCAATGCGGAGGAGTGTCGCGCGTGCGTGTGTGTGGTCATGCCCCGTGCAGTCAGACTGCTGACACAGTGGCTCGGCTCCGCACACGCAGAACCCGTTGGCGACGTCGGACGTGCTGCTAAGACCGATCGCGACGCGGCGGCTGGTGCTCACATCGCAACGACAGCGGTTGGAGGAGATGCGACCCATCATCCACTCCGTTCGCTACTACATGCCCAAGGTGCCTCCCCTCATCATCATCACCACCACCACCACCACCGTCGATGACGTCATGCCGTTGGTTGTTGCTCACCTTCTCTATGATCGTCATCATCATCATCATCAACAACAACAACGGCGACTACAGGCGGCGGCGGCACCCCATGAGCTGTACACGTCGATGAAGCGACAGGTCAACCAGCAGCGATCGCTCATGTTCAACGACTGGGCCCAGCGGCTGCTCGTCGGCGAGAGCGCCTTCCGCGCGCCCACGAGGCAGCACAAGCTGCCCCGGCTGCTCGAGGAGATCAAGGCGCCGGCGTCGTTGCGCGCGGCCGAGGAGCAGGGCGAGGAGCTGCGCGAGGGCCTGCTCGCGCCGGTCTACGCCGGCTTCGGGGCCACCCAGCTGTGGGTGTCGGACATGGGCCAACTCATCGCTGACTCGGGCAAGATGCAGGTAACGACTACCACCCGCTCACACACTCACTCCTCTGTGTCCCGTGCTCACTCGCGCGTGTGTCGTGTGCTGTGCGTCGTGTGCTGTGCGTCGTGTGTGTGTGAAACAGGTGTTGGACAAGCTGCTGATCAAGCTCAAGGCGGAGGGCCATCGTGTGCTGTGCTACTCGCAGATGACGAAGATGATCGACATCATGGAGGACTACCTCACCTTCCGCGGCTATCGCTACATCCGATTGGACGGCTCCTCCAAGCTCTCCGAGAGGCGCGACATGGTCGAAGACTTCCAATCCAAGTACGCCCTATCTCTATTCTTTGTGATCACTTCAACGTCGATTGAAACTAAACGCGCAACTAAACGCGCTCGTGTGTGATTGGTTGGTTTTATCTCATTTTATTTCACCACCAGTTCGGACATATTCGTGTTCCTGCTGTCGACAAGGGCTGGCGGTCTGGGCATCAACCTGACCTCGGCCGACACGGTCATCTTCTACGACAGCGACTGGAACCCGACCAACGACGCGCAGGCCATGGACCGATGCCACCGCATCGGCCAGACCGAGGACGTGACGGTCTACCGACTGGTCACCACCGGCAGCATCGAGGAGCGCATCCTCAAGCGCGCCCAGGAGAAGAGCAAGATTCAGAACCTGGTCATCGCCGGCGGCGCGTTCGACCGCTCCGCGCTCACCATCCGCCCACAAGAGGTGCGCCCCACAAACACACACCGCATGGCACGCACGACACACAGCTAACGCACACGCACACACGACACACACGACACGCAGATGGTGTCGTTGCTGCTGGACGAAGAGGGCCAGAAGGCGCAGCAGGCCATGGCCGAAGCGGCGGCGGCCGGAGGCGGCGGCGCAGAGGACAAGGGCAAGGAGAAGGTCGGTGGGCGACGACCCGGCCGGAAGCCGCGCGAGGGCATCATCATGGCGGCCGCCAGTGGGTTCCGCAAGCGCGTGCGCCCGCCGGCGTCGAAGAAGGCGCCCAACGCCGCCGGTGCGGCCGGCGCAGCGCCGCCGCGCAAGCGAGCCAAGACCAAGAAGGAGGAGTCTCCGAACCCCAGCGCCAACGGCAACGGCAACGGCGACACGACTGAAGCGGCCTCAGCGACGACGCCCGCGAAGAAGAGGGCGCCGGCCAAGAGGAAGGCACCGACGACCCCCAAGACTGCGAAGACTCCAGCCCCAGCGCCGGCGGTGCCAGAAGGAGAAACGCCGCCCGCCGCTGCCGAACGGCCGCCCGAAGCTGCAGTGCCCTAACAACAGTTGATGAAGGCTTCAACAAGAGAATGGTTGCTGTATGTTTTTTTTTTTTTTTTTTTTTTTTTTTTTTTTCCGCCTTGCTCCATCCTTGCAGGCCCGCTTTCGATTCCTCCTCCACCGCCACGGCCTCAGTCAAAGCCGAGTCGGCGGAGGCGTCTGTTGTGCGCAGGCGGGCTGTCCACTGGAGCAGGGCGTCGAGGAGGGCCTTGACCTGGAGGCGCGTGGCGTCGTCGACAAGGTCGCCAGTGGCGGCATCGGTGATGGGCTTGCCGCCCCACAGGTTGACATTCACCTCGGGCTTGTTGACGAAGTGCCAGTCGAGGAACACGCCCACCTGACGCAGGTGGTATTGCGCTCGACTGGTGCCCATCGCTCCGCCGGCGCCCATGATCGCCACGGGCTTGTTGGCTGCGGGGAACGACGAGTAGCTCGCATCGTCGGGCCGTGACGCCCAGTCGATGGCGTTCTTGAGCGGGCCGGGCAGCGAGTAGTTGTACTCTGGCGTGGCGATGAGCAATGCGTCGGCGGCCCGCAAGGCCTCGCGCCACTCGCTCACGGCGCCGGTGAATCCGTCGGCGGCCTCCAGGTCAGAGTCGAAGAGGGGCAGCTGGCCGATGAGGTGGGTCACGACGCGGAACTCGACGTGGGGCAGGGAGCGGGCGAGATCCTGGGCGGCGCGGACGAGACCGGCGTTGGCCGATGCCTCGCGGATAGAGCCGGCAAAAGCCACGATCTTGACAGTCTTCTGGTTCTGGGTGTTGGAGCTCATGCTGTTGTGTTGCTGTTGTTGTAGTGGTAGTTGGTTTGATGATCAGCTAAGGGAGTCCTTCTCTCCTTTGTACCAGAGGACCGGGCCGAGAAGGTTGCAGTTCCGGCACGCGGGAACGCCACCGGGCAGCCTCTTTGTTCGGCCCGAACCTTCCCGAAGCTCCGATATTTCTCCGATATTTCTGACCGATTGAACAGAAATCGAAATGATTATGAAAAAAAATTTATAAATTTTATACACAAGACGCAGGTGCTGTGGCTCTTGGGCTTGGGGTCAAAAGCAGCGAGGACAGGCCGAGGAGCTGCAGTAGAAGACGGGCGCGAGGAAGCAGCACTTGTGGGTGGGCGAGTGCGCGGACCGGCTCGAACGGAACCAGAGCAACATGAGGACGGACCACAGCACCGACCGGTCCGCCGCCGTGTCCTCCTTGCTCATGTAGAACAGCGGGAACACGCACACGCTCCTAGACACACACACACCACCGCACACACGAGGTCAGTTGATGCACCGTGCGAGAAGTACTCGAGGGGTGGATAACTGCCAACCTTTGAACGTAGTTGTGGTGTTGGAAGAAGAAGAACGGCAGGAGCCACACCCGCGCCTTGGAGTAGGTCGAGGCGAGGAGCGACTGCTTCTCGTACTGCACCCATAGGAATGGGACCAGGACGAGGCCCAGCCGCCGGTTGCGACCCCAGGCACAGTTCATCCACAGAAGGAACAGGAGCATCAAGTGAACCTGTTATGAATTCACGTGTTGTGTTGTGTGGTGTGGTGTGTGGTGTGGCGGTGAGTGCGGAGAGCTCAATCAGCGGGGAGGGAGAGCACGTACACTTGACGTGTTTGTGTTGATCGAAAGCCAGAGCAAGAAAAGGGCCATGATCCTGATCGCCTGCACAACCACGCACACCGAGTTGGTTCGAGCGCGCCAATATTGTGTGCGTGTGTGTGTGGTGCGTGTGTGGCGAGGTGCGTACCTCGCCTTTGGTGTAGATCAACCAGAAGATGGGGAAGATGACGAGGACCACCGCCGAGCTGCGTGCACTGACCCACAAGACCACTGCCATTGCAAAAGCGTGAGGCCACGATCACACACACCACACCACCGCACCACCGCACACGGAGAAGGGGAATAATGTATGTACCAAAGAGCGAGACGGCCCAGCCGTCGTGCAACCTGAACACCCAGAGGAGAGGGAACATGACCAGCGACCAGTAGGTGGTCTGCCCGTTGGCCATGTACGGCGGGGTGAAGCTGTGGCGGTGGAAGTAGAGCACGTAGAAGAGCGTGAAGAAGGCGGTGAAGGAGCGCGGCTCGTCGTAGTAGTAGAGGGACACGAGAGGCACGACGTGCAACTGGAGCTCCACGCTCGGCTCTTGGTTCAGCACCAGACCCAGCTTCCGCCTTTGCAGGACGTGATACAAAGGCCACTGGTGAGTTTTTTACTCGCGGAAGAGACACCAACACAAAGATGAGAGATGTGAGACCAGACATGGGTACCTGAAGGAGAAGTAGAGTGGCAAAGGAGCGAGGGACATGACCCAGGCTCGCTTGGGTGACCAATGCACGAGCAGAATGGGCAGCACCCGTAAATCGATCGTCCACAACATCTTAGATCCGGACTCGTTGAAAGCTGCTCCTTCTTCTAGATTGACGGAGGGTCCATATCGAGCTCGGCGCTGTCCGTGCACTAGATACTGTACAGTGCGTTCCTCGTCGTAGTCGCTTCCTTCCAGTTGGTGCCAAGTGAATTGAAAATTGATGAGTGGGTAGAGGATGTCGATGCTTAGATGGTGCTTTTCTTTTCTTATGCTGAAGAGGATCATGAGGAAGCTGAAGAAGAACGACGTAGATCGAGCTTCGTCCGGCTGGATTGAGAGGGTGAACAGGAATGGCAGGCATCGAAAGAGGCCGCTAGGCTTGCACTCGCGCGAATGCGAGTAGAAGACGAGGGGCCACAGGGGCGCGCACCAGCACTTTTTGCCAGTCACGTCGCATCTGCACATTGTGTACCACACTCCAATCTCTGAGATTGAATCAAGATGAGTCCTATCTCGTGAGCATCAACTTCTGCCGAAGGTTCGCCATCGCGCTTTCCGCCCATTCAACGAACGCGGGTATGGGGTGATGGTTGCGTTGATGACTTCTTGCGAGAGCAAGCTACAAGATCGAAGGCCAAGCTACCCCTTGGCGACTCTCGTCCTATGTCACGCCATCGCCCACGGCTTCGGCCACGGCCACGGCCGCGTTCACGCCCACGGTGATGCCGACCCAGGCACACCCACGGTCATGGCCACAAGCTTGTGTATTTACTATATATGATTACAATCAGCAGCAGAAGCAGGACCAGAATGAGAACGAGGACCTCGTCGTCGGATCAAAGTCGCGTTGGTGGCCGTTCTTTCCTTGCGCGCCGTCGGTGCCGTAGGTGCTGCTGCCGCCGGCGAACGACCGCTCGGTCTCGGGTTCGCCCTCGAACCCGATGTTCTCTTCCTGGCCGTAGCTGTAGATGCGCCGCGTGGGCGCCTTCTTCCTGCCCCGCCGGCTCTTCCGCTTCCGCTTCGCGTGCCTCCGCTTGTCCGACTCGAGCAGACCGTCTTCCTCGTTCTCGGTATCGTCGCTCCCCTGGTCATCCAGACCGCCGTCGCTGTCATCGCCGTAGAAATCCTCACCGTCGCGGTGTCCACTCTCATCGCCTCGCTTCCCCATGATCTCGCGCGCCATGGTCGCCTCGCGTGATGTGTCGAACCCGTCAGAGTTCCACCCGTCGTCCTGGTCGTCTTCGTCGCGCCCGCCCGCCCGTCGCGTCCCCTCTCGCCGCCGTCCCGCGGCGCCGCTCTCGCTCTTTCGCTCTTTCGCCGCCGCGCCATCGTTTTCATTCTTTTGGTCCTTGCCTTCTTCGTTCTTTTGCTTCTTGGCGGCTTCTCCCTCGCTCTCGTCGCTGGTGCTGGCGCTGCCATCGCCACCGCCGTCTGCCATCATCGACGACGCCTTGGCTGCTGCCGCGCGCAGCGTGAGCTCCGCTCGTCGCCGGTCGGAGTGGAGCAGCGCCCGCTCCATGCCCTTGGTGAGAGTCTGTTTGAGGCGCACCCACTCCTCCCGTCGCTCGTCTTCGTCCTCTATCGTTTCCGCCTGCCGCACCTCGGCTTCGATTACTCGCAGCCACTCCCTCTCCTTCTCGCGTCGCTTCTCTTCCTTTCTGTTCCCCTTCTTCTTCGTCTTGCCGCCTGGGCTGAAGGAGCCGTCGCGCGTCGCCTCCTTCCCCTTGGCCACGTAGTCAGCTTCTTCGAGGTCGCTGTCGTACTCGCCGTTGACGTGGCTGCCGTTGCCGTTACCGTCGTCGCCGTTGTCGTGGTGATGAGTCTCGACGCTGCCGCCATCCAAGTCGTGGTCGCGCATGACCTCCCGGAGGTCTTGGAAGAGTTGCCTCACCTCTCGTTCTAGCCGCGGCTGCCTCTGCTGGATGTCGTCGTCCGATCCTGAAGGTGCCCGGCCGACGGGCGGATCAGAA
Organism: Acanthamoeba triangularis; assembly: GCA_902749335.1. Classification (NCBI taxonomy): domain Eukaryota; phylum Discosea; order Longamoebia; family Acanthamoebidae; genus Acanthamoeba; species Acanthamoeba triangularis. The sequence continues at coordinate 20,248 of CACVKS010000554.1, forward strand.
AATGGAAAGCACACCGCGACGAGAGAGAGAGGAGGGGGAGGG
>CACVKS010000555.1:0-15991 GCA_902749335.1 Acanthamoeba triangularis
GGAGATGAGGTTGGGGGGGGTACCTGGTCCTGGGGGTTGGAGTAGGCGGTCTTGGCGGAGATGATGAGGGCCTCCATGATGCGCCCGATGGTCCAGCCGGCCTCGCCCACCTGCTCCTGGCCTTGCGTGTTGCCCATTCGCAGCATCGTTCGATACACCTCCCGCATCAACTGTTCAGAACAAGACGGTGATTGTTGTCAGTTTTCAGCACACGACACACACGACACACACGACACACACGACACACACGACACACACGACACACACGACACACACGACACACACGACACGACGAGACGCGGTACGTTGATGGTGTTGACGGCGGCAAGACGCGAAGACTTGAGGAGGGCGATGTCGGACGTGGGCTGCAGGGCAGCCTGCAGCAGCGCTTTGGTGGCCACCGCGGTCTCCTGCACGGCCGACGCCGTCTCGGCGCCGATCTGAACGACGAGCGAGAACTGGACGTTCGACACCGCGTGCGTGCCTCGCTTGGCCATGTCGCCCAGGTTCTTGTACGGCGTTATCGCTCCTGCGTTGCATCTGTCCATGAGCTCACGACACACCGCACACACCGCACACACCGCACACACCGCACACACCRCACACACCGCACACACCGCACGTACCGGGATCTCCGTTGATTTGGCGCAGGACGAGGGAGAGGCCCGAYACGCTCTGGATGGCRCGCTGGGCCGCGGACTCGACCTCGCCGCCGACCTGCTGGCTGGCGCGCTTGAGCGCCCGGAGCCCGCTCGAGAAGCTCACCAGCGACGAGTTGAGCAGGAGGATCTCCTGGTCGCCGAACGGCACCGACGTGGCGCCGAGCGCGAGGTTGGACATGGCCTCCACCATCTCCTCCAGCGCCGACTCGAGCTCCGTCACGCCCGCCGCCGCSGCCGCGCTCAGCTGGGTGCCCATGTCGCTGCCGCCGAACGGGTCGACGGGCGGCTGGGCCTGGGGCGGCAGCGCGCGCTGCTGYTGGTGGTGGTCGACGGAGCGCGACAGGGCGCCGGGCGMGAGCGACTGCACCTGCGCCACTGGTGAGGATGGTGYGGTGGCGGYGACGCTGACGGGCTGGGCGCCGGCGACGCTGAGTCGGCCCATGGCCGGGGAGAGGCCTGYGACCGACGYGGGCCGCGCGCCGGGCGCTGTGGGCTGGATGTTGGGCATGGCGACGGCCGGCTGCGGCGACGCGGGCGAACCGGGCGCGGGYGTGGGGTCGACGGTCGCGGGAGCGGCGGATGGGGAGGAGGAGGARGAAGAGGAAGAAGCTGCGGCGCCGGAGCCGTCGGCGAGGCTGACCACCTTGTCGCCCCACTTGGCGGTCGAGGCCGACGGCTCCTGGTAGTARTAGACTCGCGGCGCTTTCGTTCGCTGGATCGCAGCCTCGCCTGTGGTCACACAACAGGCGACATTACATTTTACATTTTACACATTATTTTGTTAATTATCATTTTCTCACAGATTCATAAAATATGAATTTTATTGAATAATCAATTAATCGATTAAATGAATTAATAAATAAATAAAGAGGAATAAACAAATGAGGAGAGGCGTGTGAGAGGGCAAAGAGAGGGGGGTCGTACTGCGCATGCGTTGGGTGGCGCTGCGCGAGAGGTACTGGTCGCTCTTGTCCCAGATGGTGTGGCCGTGCTTTGTGGGTATGTCGGAATTGGCTCCGCTGCGGATGAGGAAGTAGGCCATCGCCTCCCTCCGCGCTATCACCGCCCTGTACAACGCCTGCAGCTCACTCGCCAACACACAACAGCACAACAACAACAACAACAGCACACAACAACACACAGACCAAGCCAGAACAAGAGAAATAGGATGAGCAGCAACTTGCGGCAACCTTGTTGTTGGTGAAGAGGGCAAGTGTACCGTCTGTCCATGGTTGTCTTGCGCGTCCAGATTGATTTTGTATTCAATGAGGAATTTGACTAAATCCATTTTATCATTTTCGGCAGCGATGTGCAGGATAGTGCATCCCTCCGCATCTTGAGCACCAAGCGGCGTTCCCTACAATTTAATGCAAAATATAAATTAAAATAAAGTTCCAAGCAGCCCATCTTTGCAAGCCAGTTCTCAAAGCGGCGCACCTTCTTGAGCAGGGCTTTGATCTTTTTGAGATTGCCTTTGTGGGCGGCCTTGAAGTAGGACGCAGTCTGCTTGTTACTCATCTCGGCCCGCTCAATCGTCTGTCCAGCACCCTCTTCTTGTTTTCGTTCACCAGTGGTGTTCGTTCGGGCCTACCGTGGCCACGTCAGGCTGACGTCAGCTGCTTTGCCGTTGTGGTGATTTCCGTCGACTCCAGTTTTGGCGCCAAACAGGAGCGGTGTACAAACGGTAAACGGCACGCGTTGTGTTGTCCGTGAGCAAATCCGATTTGAACTCGATCGAGTGAGGTAGATTGAGGTCAAGAGGAAGGGTAGAGAAACAGAGGTGATACGCAAAGATGGAGTTGCTTCCCAATCCCGAGCAGATGAGACACATGCTGAGATCGCCACGACGGCCGGACCTGCTGCGCATCTCGCCACGCAACAACTACAGACTTAAACGACGAGATAGAAGGTGAGCCTCGTCACCTACGCTCTTCACCACTTGAACTCCCCTAACTCGTTCACACTGACGACCCTGGTCCAACTAATCTCTTCATCTTCGTCAGTGAGGATGATGAACATAAAAAGAGCGGGAAGAGCCGAGAAGGCCAGCAGCTGTTCGTCTATCACAAGAAGAAGCGAACCGAGAAGTTCGTTCGGAGCGAGACCAACCATCGGGTGATGACCAAGGCCGAGCTGGCCGGCTGGGAGAAGGAGGTCGAGCGCGCGCACCCGGACAACCCCAAGGCCTGCGGCACCGCCACCGCCATCCCGGGCATCGCGCTCAAGGCCGATCCGCTGCATCGGAGTGCTCTGCTGCGCGAGAAGGAGAACGTCGACTTCATCCTCAATAACGAGACATTCGAGCTTGCCGAGGAGGAGATTTCGCCAGCGCCGGAGCACAACAAGAAGCGGCATGGCGCGAAGAGCCCGCTGCGGCTCGAACTCGACGTCAGCGTCATCGGCACGACGAATCGCCACAACACAGTGGAAGCCTCGTTCATCGATCCTCTCTCGCCATCCACAATGGACATTTCCATAATCGTCCCACCAAGCCGATCTCGCTCATCCGTGGCCCAACCTACGGCATCATCTACGAAGAGGCTGGCGCTCTCACGCGTCGCCGATCCGCTGACGCCCGTCGTTCCGGCCCAACAGCCCACGAGGCGCTACGCGCGGCGGGGCAAGACCCGACCCACCTGCAAGCTGAGCACCATCCCCGATTCACAACCTGCGCTTCCATCTTGATCATTCTTCTCGTTCTCATTATTTATTCTTATTTATCTCTGTACATTTTAAATAATCGAATTTGCTCCGATTAGGATAAATAAAAGATAAATAAATACAGAATATGTATTTATTTTATCACGTTATAAATGGCTCTACACACATCATCAACTGGAGGGGATCTGGCGGAGGGATGAGTAGAAGTTGGCGCAAGGGGCGTGGTAGAGCGAGCCTTGGAGCGAGATCTGGACGTCGAGCGGTGCCACTGAGGCGAGACACAACGGGCAGCTCGAGCGGCCGGACCAGGCCTGCTTGTCGCTCTTCTCCAGCTGCTCCTGCCACCGCTGGAGGTCGGTCAAGGGCTTGAAGTTGAGCCCGGCGATGACCTCCTTGAACACCACCCACGCGGTGTCGATCTCGAGAGCCAGCTCCTTGGCCACGTCCGACTCCCAATTCTTCCCCACGCGCCTCCCGACCTTGTACACCTCGCACAACCCTGCATTGACCATGGCACGTTGTTAGTCAATTGCAGATTTCACGCCCACACGACACACGCAACACGCGACACATAGTGGCTTACCGAGCAGGTAGGCGTCGACTTTCTCCGAACGGAGGGTCGAGGAGAGCATCGCCGCGTTGGAGACCTCCACAAGCTGCTGAAAGATCACGGAGCCTGGTGTGTGGAAGGAGGGGGAGGGGGACGAGCTGAGCGTTGCGCGCCGAGCAGAGCAGAGCAGAGCAGAGGGCGGACAAACCTTGCTGGAGATGGACCAGGGTCTGTCGCATGGCTTGCTCGTGCCAGTCCACCTGGCCCGGGCGGGCCGATTTGGCCTTCTCGCCGGTTGGTGCGGCAGCCGCGGAGCCCTTGTCGAACGAGGCGAAGCTGCCAAACTCGGACGAAGCCGATCCGTCGGCGGCGTGATGCTTGCGTGCTTCGGCCTCCATCGCCCGAGCGACGTCGGGGGAGGGCAACAGCGGTATACCGCCGCCGTTGGCGATCAAACTGGGCGACGGGAACGCCGCGGGAGCTGACGCGGGCATCGGTGGGGCGGCGGAAACGGCGAAGGGCGGGACGGACGATGAAGACGAAGCTGCGGAAGAAGACAATGGAGGGCCGAACGAGAGGCCGGAGAAGGAGGCTGGCTCCGAAGCGACGGGCGCAGCCGCGGGAGGTTCGGCGGCCGCGGATGGGTTCGACGCGAACGACGTCCATTCGTCTTCTTCCGCTTGGCTAGGCTGAGCCGACAGGGCCGACGTCGGCATGGATTCAAGCGCATTGGGATGTTGTTGAGTCGCGTAGGGCACCATGGCCGCCGACACGGCGAGCATGTGGTGGAAGGCGGCCATGTTGTAGTCGCTGACCGACATGCCCGAGGCTGCGGGCGGGAACGCAGCAGTAAAGTCGGGTGGTACGGTCTCGAAGGATTGTTGACCGGACAGCTGGGAGGGTGCTGCGAAGGTCGAGCCGGCGAAGTCATTGGCACTGGCCACGACCGGGTACGCAGACGCGTTGAATCCTGGAGCATCCGCTGCAGCAAGGGAATGAGTTAGCGTCCCACTAGACAAACAGTCGCTGAAATGCGATTGTGGGCGAGGAAACCTGATGACGTTGCACGCTCGGAAACGAAGTCGCCAAAGTCGTCGTCTTCGGCAGTGGACGCTGCGCTGGGTTGAGGAATCTCGGTGGCGATGCTCGCGAAGATATTCTTGTACGAGTCGTCGTTCCAGTTGAAGGCTCGTGTGCTCTGTGCTTTCGTGGCTGCCGACTGCTGGAGGAAAAACGAAATACGAAATCAGCAGATGGCAACCAACCGTACGTCGCGCTATCCGGTACCTGAGCGGCTGGCTGTACTGGCTGGCTGACCTGGTCGGACTTCTTCGCCGCCTCCCCGGCCAGTGTTCTCTTCTCGATGTGCGAGAACTTGTGCATAAGCGCATCGAGGTTCGACGACGAAGGTGCCTGAGTCGTTGGTGCGGGCGCTTTGCTCGGCGCCGATGGCGTAGCCGCAGCCGACGAAAAGGTCCAGTCCTCGTCGAATCTATTGCTCGGAAGTCCAGATGAGATCTGGGAAGCCGGTGGGCTGGGGCTCGGCATGGCGGCGGATAGAAGTGGCGGTGCCGACGATTGCTGTGAAGCGGGTGGCGTGACGATGCGGCTCGTAGATGACGCGGCCGGTGCGGCGGAGAAGAACAGATCAAAATCGGAAGCAGGAGCTGGTGAGGAAGAGGATGTAAGAGGCGCGAGTGCTGCCGCCGGCGGTTGAGAGGCAGCACCGACAGCCGCAGGTTGACCTACCATTGGCTGAGAGAAATGAGGTGCGCCGCTGCTGATCGGCGGGGAAGGAGTGCCCGTGGCAGAGAGCGAGAGTGGGTCGAGCAGGGAGGAGGAGGAGGAGGGCATGGCCGACGAAGCTGTCGGTACCTTGGGCGCGGAAACGAACTCCTCGAATTCGCCGGAAAGCGAAGCCGCAGAATGAGAAGAAAGGGACGAGGCCGGAACGCTAACGGAGGGTGTCAGCAGCGAAGCCGAGGCGAGTGGCCCGGAGCGGAAAGCAGAAGCTGCCGGAGGAGGTCCGCTGGCGAGTGCACTTAGGCTGGGTCCCCGCGCGGGTGCGGGAGTAGCTGACGATGAAGGAGCGAGGGCAGTCGATGCGGCGGCGGGCTTCATGATGGAGGAGAAGAAGCTGTTCACTGTCCCGGAAGACGAACCAGCGGAAGGAGTGGCACTCAAGGAAGAGAAGGCGGAGGCAGACGAATAAGAGGAAGAAGAAGAGGTGCCGGCAGGTGCAGCAGGCGTCGGAGTGAGGCCAGTGTGAGGAGGGAGTGAAGCACCCATCATCGAGCCGAAGGTAGAGTAGGAGGAGGGAACAGCGGAGGCCAAGCCTGTCGCGTGGAAGGCTGAGGGAGCCGCGGCTGCAGAAGCAGAAGCAAACTCGCCAAAGTCATCGGCGGGTGCCGCCTGCTCGTGTGCTGGCTGGGCAGCTCCTGCGGCAGGCATCGCGTACTGTTGATACATAGCCGGCATCTGCGTGCAATCAAAGTTTGAGATCATCTGTCACTTAACGCCATTTACGAAGGCGCATACCTGGTACATGGCTGCCTGCTGTTGCATCGCCGCCCAGTACTGTTGTTGATACATTGCCTCGGCAGGTGTACCCGTTGCAGTAGCGCCAGGATTCCCGCCGTAGCCGTAGGCCGCGCCCATGGCACCCCATTGAGCCGCGTTAGGCGTTTGCCCCACCACGCCGGGGGTGGCATAATAGTAGTAATTCTGTTGTGGATTCGACATGTTCCCCCTCCCTTTCGATCTTCGGGAGGTGAAGCAAGGAAAATGGCGCCAAAGAAGAAAATCAACTGGAAAAATAAAATAAAAAAAGACAACGCAGGCAAAGATGGAGGCGGCAGGCTCTCATCTTGCACATTTCACTGTGGCACAGTAAAAGCAGAAGCAGTTCAGGCAATGAGTGCCAATGGATATGTCGTTGGCACCTCGCCAATTCGAAACGTGCAGCAGTTTCTGAGGTCGCGTGAACTGGGGACGGCACCGTCACCTGCTCGGTGCGGGGCAGAGGTGCGTAGCGGTCTTGTGGAGAGGCTGCCACTTTCTCTGCGCGAGCGAGAGCTTCCTGTGGAGCGCTACCGTTTCGATAAGGTGCGGTTCTTCTACGTTCTAGAACATTCGCCCGCTGCTACAAACAACCCTTTGGTCGGCGTGAAGGTCTTCGCATCCGCGTGGCTGGACGCCGATACCGTGGTCTTCGGCACAAAGGACAACAAGGTACTATCGCACGTCTACTTGGAAGAGGAGGCTCAATCTTTTCGTGCTGCAGTTGTTCGTCTGCGGTCCCCGTTCTCCACGCGTGATACACATTCCCTTGCACGACACTACACACTCGCCACTCGCCGACCAGTGCGGTATTCACAGGTTGCTCGCCTTCCTCACCTACTGATGTTGTTGAACCTCACTGTTCTATCATCTGGTTGCTATCTCCCTACAGCATCAGTATCAACGAGAGCCGCAGTCTCCTGGCAACTGGCGTACATTCCCTAAACGCCCGAACCTTTTGGCTGGAACCACTGACGCGTAACTCATCGCTCTGTAGGCCGCTTCGGCCGCTGACATGTTGCTCGTGTCATTGCCCAGTTTCACTCCAGTCGCAGTGTTATCGGTAACATATCCTGCTCCATTCGCTTGAGAGGAGGAACTGATGTCATTCGGTCTCGTAGGGGCATGACGATTGGGTGTTCTCTACAGGTAACACGGCACAGTAGACTCATGTCTATGAACGACTCACAGTTGCATTGCATGCGATGTCTCAGAGTTCGTGAGCGAAGACACCATGCTCTCTTGTACGCTAAACCTGTCGCTACTCGTCCGGACTCTGACTAATGACCCTTCTGCAGGTTCTCGTGATAGAACTGTCAAGGTGTGGCGATGTAACACTGACCAACCCGCGAACGAGGGGAGGTCAAAGTCCCTGTGCGACGCGGCTCTCCCGCGACTTGAGTCCGTGATAACAAGGCGCGAGCATGCCTTCAAAGTGCGCGATCTCAAGGTTTGCCTGGCTCTCTTTGAGTGGCTTTCTTCGGCTTGCTGACCCTTTTTTTTCACAGTACAACCATAAGGCTGGCGTACGTCGAGTTGATGCACACTGAAGATGGTCTATAGCTGACGTGCTCCGTCTTGCAGTCGTTTTGTACTTTAGGCAGCGAGGGGTAATACACCACCAGGGCCCGGCGCGAGCGGAGCGCTCCTAACCTTTGCCTTCACAGGTGCGTCATGGTGTGGGACGTGGCCAATTTGGATGTGGTACGGCTACCGATTAGAGCGCATTCGCCCTTCGGTGTGCCAACTGTTCTCGTGCTCCACAGATCGCTACTGTACCACTGGAGGACACGAACGACCTAGCTTGTCTGTCCCTCCAAGAAGATCATGACGTGGTTGGTAAGATTTACTGTCGTAGTGCCGCTTTCAGAGCTAAAGCCCATTCTTTTTACAGCTGTTGGTTCGCAGTACTGGATCACGCTAATCGACCGGCGGTCCGGCGTCGTCATCAACCAGATCCGCTCGGTGGATCAGGAGTGGGGTACGTGTGCACCGTGTCGCAATATTGTTGGAGGCTGATCATCTCCTCGCCCATCTCCTCTTCTTGCATACAGGCGTCCGCTCGCTAAACTTCCTGGGCCAGAAGACCATATCCATCGGTACAAAGATGATTCGTTTGTATGATACGGAGTGATGACGCCTTCAACTGTGGTAGGTGGAGGAATGGGCCGTCTCGCGTTCTATGACATGTGTGCTGACAAGTACCGACCGATCGATAAGCAATTACAGCAGCCCTACTTTACTACGGGTGGTGGCTGGATCGTACGTCACTCCTAACAATCACGTACAACTGTAGCGGCTGACGCCTTGATGGCATTCCAGGCCAAGGACGAAATGTATCGGAACCACCTCGCCCAGAACGTACGAAGCACCGCGTCGCCCCTGTGCTTCTCGTTCATGCCCATACATATGTTCTTGGTGCAGCACAACCAACCCGTTCCGAATGCCGTCTACACTCACTGTTATGATCCCACCTTCACCCGGCTCTTCGTTGGTGCGTCGCCATCCACTCCTTTCGTGTCTTCTTCTTTCAACACTCACCACTCTTCTTGAAGGAGGCGGCCCGCTGCTGGTACAAACTTTTCCTCCTTGCTGCACATAGGGTGCTCACCGCAGCGTGGGCCTTACAGCTGGGGCTGAAGGGTGCCTACGCGGCATTTTGGTGACGCGTCGCTCATCACAAGCGTTGGCTAGCTACGCCACGCAGGTTCGCCTCCAATACTCTTCCAAGTGTTGCAGCTCACGACGGCTAACCGAAACGTTGTTTTGAGGAGAAACAGATGAAGATGGGGAGAAAGGAGAAAGAAGGAGGAGGAATGAGTGGAGAAGAGGGTGGAAGTGTGTACATGATGATTACTCGTCGGGCGAGCCGTAGAGATCGTTCTGCTGGCCGATGGCCGGGATCGAGGCGGGGGCGTTGGGACCCTTGGCCGCCTCCGACTTGGGGCTCGACACGTTCCTGCTGTGGCTGCCGCCTCCGCCTCCGCCGTTCTTCAGCTTGCAGGCAGTGATGACCGCGATGAGGCCAACGAGGGTGAGCAGGAAGAGCAGAGCGAAGAATCCGCCGATCGTGCCACCGGCGATGGCCCCCGTGTTTTGCCTGCGCTCGTCAAAGACGCGTACCTCTTCTACACTCCATGTCGCGCCGGGGGGGGGGTGCAAAAACATCGTGAGCGAAGCACAACTTAGATCAGACGTGAGTGGTCTAACCTTCTTGCGCAAAGGCGGACACAGCCAAGAGGAGCAGAAGGAGTGAAGACGTAAGAACCGAGTTCATCTTTTACAATGTTTTATCGTCCGCCGCGTGAGAAGTGATCCGCACTCAGTCCACGACTGGGGCTCCTGGCGCCAACTCTACCGAACGACAACTTCGCCCTTTTGTGCTGACTTTCGGTTTATGGTCCACCCGCTGACGTCAGCCGCCCAAGGCCTAGCCGGGGTTATGGCTGCGTGTGGATTGGTCCCGCAGGGTGAAAATTTGGACTTTTCGGCAGCGCAATTCCACGGCCGTCACGGTCATGATTTTCCCGTTTTTTTAAGATTGTAATCATCGATTTTGATTCGCCATCACAGTGAGGTCAGACCTGCATCGTCGATTAATTGAACCAAAGGGTGGTCACTCCTGATCATAAAATTTGGGCAAGATCTTCTCGACAACGAGATCACATCGAGTAGCCTAGGAACAGGAACAGAATGAGCAAATTAACCGCCCTTGTGGTGTGCCTGGTGGTGTGTGCACTCTTCGGTTTGTCCTTCGGACAGGAGAATGATTTCCGAGGTACTTTATCCATCTCACACCATCATCCATTTTTCCTCATGTTGATCTCGTTTTCTCTTTTTGACGTCAACTCCAGAGACACAAAGGTACCACGCTTTTGCTTTGATCCTAATTGATCCGATTCTAAGTCATGATAATTCTTATCCCAGCTTCAAGAAACGGGATCTCCCGCTTAACCCTGAAACTACCAAGGCGTGCATCGGCTCCGCACAATTCAGGAAGTCCGTTAGGACCATCTCCAGCTCCTACCGCGGTCCCCAGTCCATCGCTGCTGCTGATTTCAACAGTGCGGGCCCACCCTGCATCTCTTGATGCTTCTGTTAGAAATCCAATCTCACTGTGCTGATCTCTTCACAACCGTGCTTTTTTCTTGCTTGAGCAGAGAATGGCAAGCAAGACGTCGTAGTGGCCTATGCCACTGAGAACAAGGTCGTCTACTTCGAGAACCAAGGTGACGGCCTCTGGTCCGCGTCCGTCCTCGGCACCGTGAACGACGCTTCAGCCGTCTTCGCCGCCGACCTCAACGGTATGACTTTATCCACGGCACCCTGTTGAGCAAAGCTTGGCTCATGTCTCACACACCATGTGCTATGTTGTTCTTGAAGGCGATGGCAGGGTTGACGTGGTGGCCGCCTCGGAAACCGATAACCAGGTACACTGGTTCAGAAACAACGTCGGTGGCTGGACCCACTACACGATCTCCGATGCGGCCATCTCCGCTCCCAGGTAGAACCCTCCGCCCTTACTCAACCTTTCACACATAACAATTGCCCGTTTCCTCACCTCTGTTATATTGCAGGAGCCTGTTCGTGGCCGACATCAACGGCGACGACAAGCCCGACATCATCGCCGCTGGCGACGCGATCGCGTATCTGGAGAACCAGCTCTCCAACGTACAGCCCAACGGCTGGACTACCAGCGCTGTCACCTATTCCGGCAGTACGTTTTGACGGACTTCCTGGATTCGTTGCTATGCTCCTCCCTCCGAGATCTTGGGTTGGACCAAACTCATCTTCGTTCCCATCCCACCCCTTCTTTGCAGGCCCCGTCGACTCTGTTTTTGCGGCGGATCTCGACAACAACGGATTCACGGATCTCGTGGTGGCGTCGACCGGCGACCTGGTCTGGCTCAACAACACCAGCGGCTCCGGCACCGCCTTCGTCTCGAACGTCATCGCCACCGCCACTGGTACACCCTCTCGACCATCGATGCTATGAACTGGGTTCCTTGGCTGCCTTGCTGACTGAGTCGTGACGTCTTTTTTTTTAAGGCTCGGTCCAGGTGTTCTGTRCCGACYTCGATGGTGACGGTTACATGGACGTGGTTACGGCGGACAAGTCGAAGAACGCCACCGCGCTCTACTACAACAACCTCGTCATCACCACCCACGCCCTGCCCGCAGGCAACAACAACTCGGGTAAGCGCCTCCTCGCCTGTGCYCGCCRACGRWAACTTGGGYCTCGACTCACATTTTTCTCCTTTGTGTGCGTTCAGCCCCTGCTGAGTCCGGCTGGGTGGGCCTTTACGTGGATCAGGACCAGAACGCACCGGAGTCGGTCTTCGTAACCGACGTCGACGGTAACGGGTACCAGGACATCGTGGTGGCCATTACCGGTGCCGACACCATCAAGTGGTACGACACGTTGGACAACTACACCTGGGACGCCCACACCGTCGGAAACGCTACCAGTACGCTCCAACAACGTTTTCGCCAACTCTCTCTCTCTCTCTCTCTCTTGTCCCCCTTCGTCTCTAATGCTTCGAATTCGTTGTGTTCACCGCCACAGGCCCTTCGTATGTGTATGCGCGCGACATCGACGGCGATTACGCGAAGGACATCATCTTTGCCAGCGCGACGGGCAACCGCCTTGGTTGGTTCGAGGAGCTGTGCGCCACCTCGCTCCCCAATGGCGGTGACGGTACGCCCTTTACCCACTCCCTCCCGAGGGCTGGCACGCTCGCTAACACGTAGAGGCACACCCGACACATCAGATGACCATGTTGTGGGCTGGGCCGTTGCTGGAGGCGTGATCGGAGGTCTTTTGATTCTCTGGATCCTCGTCGCCATCGCCATCGCCATCCACGACTACATCAAGCACCAGATGCGAAAGGCGTCTGAGCAGAGGAAGAAGGAGGCCAAGGTACATCTTTTCTCCCAGCCACTTTCACGCTCCCGATCGTCGCCTCAGCATGCTCACGACACGCACACAACGAACAGGCTATGCTGCCGACCGAGCACGATGACCTGTAAGTAGTGGGAGTAGAAGGGTTGGGTCCGGGTGCAAAGAGACGACAGAGAGGTGTGCCGCAGTACCGGATTAACGTTTTGATCATATTTATTTCATGTGCGCAAGCTCACCATCAACAACTACAACAACTACCCTTACACAATCTCGAGAGCAAGCACCAAACCTTCATCTTCTTCATAGCCAACTTTATTTTTTTACAGTTTCTCCACCAAACGAAAAGAAAATTATTTTTTCTCGTAGCTGGCACAGATTTTGGCCATTTTACATCTTGCATCGCCTGCCAGCGGAAAGAGAACCAAGAACTGCTCAAAGATGCTGCGCGCCGGCTCTCGCAACCTCCGAAGCAATCAGATTAAGAACCCCATTACATCATGGAAGATTGTCCGCGGAGACACTGTACGCTCCCTCCGCGCCAGCAACCATTTGAGCGGAACTTTTTGCTGGAGGACGATCGCATTTTATCAATGGCACCAAGCGAGTGGAATGGCTACGTTAACGTCCCCCCCCCCCATCGGATCAAAGGTGCAAGTGATGCAGGGGACAGATCACGGAAAGAAGTCGGTGGTCGTTAAAGTATCTCGAAAGACCAACCGTGTTGTCGTGCGAGGAATCAAACTGGTACGCTGCACGCGCTACACGCAATCCCATTTCGATCATTGGTATTTACCATCTTTTTCACTTTCGATCGTGCGCTGCAGGCCAAGCGCCGAATCAAGGCGACGGAGGAGTCGCAGGGCGGCTTCGTGTACCGAGAGCAGCCCATCCACTACTCCAACGTTTCCCTCGTCGACCCGTCCGATGGGTGCGTTGTATGCGTGTCGTGTGCTGTGTTGCGTGCGTGCGTGCGTGCGTGTCGTGCTGCGCGTGCGCACGCGGCGATTGCTCCCGCTGAACGGTGGTTGCACGCATGTGTGTCGTCGCGAGCGCAGCAAGCCGTGCAAGGTCTCGATGTCGTATCTGGCGGACGGCACGAAGGTGCGAGTGTCCAAGCGCACGGGCACCATCATTCCCAAGCCCGCCGAACTCACGGCCAAGCGCTTCAAGAACTACCTCGGTACTGCCTCTCCCCCTAAGCCTTCACCGCACACACACGCACACGCGCACTGACTCGTCGCGTCGATCAGATGGTGTGAAGGACACGAAGCCCGAGGTGGTGACGCTGAAGACCTTTGATGAGAGGTCGCTGGTGCCGGAGCTCGACGAGCTCACCATTGCCAAGGTCCACGAGAAGCTCCTCCTGGAGAAGGAGGAGGCCGAGCAGAAGAGGCTGGCCCGCGAGCAGGCGCGCGCCGCCTACGGCTTCAGCTCCTCCTCCGACGTCGGCAGCGACAGCGAGAAGGAGGAGGCCGAGGTGGTGTGATGGTGGTGTGCGACCTCGCCTTTTTAACAGTAAAAATAAAAAATAAAAAATATAGAAATTTTATTTGTTCATTTTTATTTTTATTTATTTGTATTTTTGTATTTTTGTATTTTTGTATTTATAGGGAGAGTGGGCGCACTATTCGTCGCCATCCTCTTCCTCCTCGTCCTCGTCTTCGCCATCTTCCTCCTGACCTTCTTCTTCACCATCCTCCTCGTCATCTTCATCTTCGTCATCGTCGTCTTCTTCCTCAGCGTGGTTCTTGTTGTTCTTGCCGCCGCCGGCAAGGAACTCTTCTCGCTTCCTCTTTCGGTCCTCGTCCGGCTTCCTGTAGGCTTCGATGTAGAAGAGAGCCCTCCTCTCCAGCTTCGTCTCCGTCAGCTGGTTGTAGTTCAGTTTGATGTCCCGCGCCATCGCCTGCAGAGTACACACACACACCATCATCATCACCGCACACAACACACGCAACATAAGAGTCCGCGCAAGCCAGACATGAGACAACTGCGGGAGACAGACCTTGAAGTTGGTGCCGTGCTTGTCGACGAGCGCCTTGTAGTAGAGCTCCTCCATCTTGGTCATCCGCTTGTCCTTCGGTCGCGGAGCAGGCTCCGGCACGTTGAACTCTGCCCACGCGAAAAAGAAAAGAAGATGAATGAGATACACAAAACACTGCTCCTTCGCCATCTTGATTGGGGGAGTAGATGAGAAATGGGCAGAATTAAATCAGAATTAAATGAGGAGTTTGGCGCAGAGGCGCACCAACAGGATTTTCGGCAGGAGCATTGGTGGCGTTGGGATCGAGCTTCAATCTGCAGGCAGTGAAGTGAGGAAAGGGGTTGTGCCATGCTTGTAATCTTGCAGATTAAATCGTACCCGAGATTGAGATAATTTTGGTGCGGTGATTTGTCCTTGTCCCACCGCTTTTTGATCTCCGGGTCTTCAAACTCGAGCTTCTTCTTGTTCTTCTTTGCGTTGAACCTGATCTTCTTTCGCATATGCTTCCTCGGACGGCGCGGCATCTTCGTGTGTGGGAGAAAACTGCGATGAGAGGAAAACACAACGAAGAAAAATGACGAGGCGGAGAGAGGGGCGTTACCTGCAGCGTTTTATGTGATGGCGGATGGAGCGCAGTGTGTGCAGCCGTCCTAGCTCAGTCGGTAGAGCGCAAGACTCTTAATCTTGTGGTCGTGGGTTCGAGCCCCACGGTCGGCTATCTCTTTTGCCCCAGTTCACGTGGAGGTGCACTGGCAGCCGTATGTGTGTGTATAACGCCACACGAGGTAAGAACTATGGAGATCACTACTAAAAATAGGGGGTGTAGCTCAGATGGTAGAGCGCTCGCTTAGCATGCGAGAGGTAAAGGGATCGATACCCTTCTCCTCCAATCTTTTTTATTTGGTGTATGCAAACTCTTTACCCTCCTATGCTCCCCACCATCTCCGTCCCCCCTCTGCCGCCAGCTCAATTGTGCCACCTCCCCCACAAAGCCCAACTCTGACCTGTTGGCCCATGATTCCGCCCTATCCTCCCAGCCCTATTGTTATGAGGAAATCCTATGAGTACCCACCACCTGGCCACAATGTATTGATAAACCTGGGACCCCTCTAGACCATAATGGCATGGTCTGCTCTAGGTATTTTCTCCTGGCCTCCTCCCCATCTGTGTCCCCCTCAACCTCTCAGCTCTTCGTTGTCAAGCCTATCCCCTTCTCTCCTTACCACCATGCTGGGACCCCTCAATAAGCACCACAGAGCTGACAATYCCTTTGATCAACTCACAGAAGAGGCTAACAAGCTGGAAGTATCCAAGGACTCAATTGAAGACTTTGAAGATGACCTAGACCTTGGTAGAGACCTTAGCAAGCATCCTGTTATAACTTGTGCTCATTTAAAATGAGAGGTCCAGTCATTTTTAAAATGGGTTTTAAGTCTACTTTTGCATGGCTACAACTAATTTTGCCAATTCAAAACACATATTAGATGTGTATTTTGTGCCTTTAGTGTAACTCCAACACAAAATGGTTCTGCAACTTGGAAGTTGAAAAAAAGTTGTATCTCCTTTTTCTGTGTCAAACAGAATTGTGTGTATGCTCTCTTCTGGCAGTGTGGGTTAGCAACTCACAGAATTTGATGGTGCAACTCTACAGCTTTTTATATTCATGTGCAAAGCAT
>CACVKS010000556.1:0-17112 GCA_902749335.1 Acanthamoeba triangularis
GCCGCTGGCTGCCGAGATCTCCCTGCCCGTCAACTCGTGGGACAGGCTCACGACAACGAAAGCCCTCAGCTCAATCGCGTATCTGCGCAAGTACGTCTTGTCCCCCCCCCTTGCGGCTTAAACAGATCTCAACCCCTGTTTCTTTCTTACTTACTTTCTTTCCTTTCACTTCATCTTGCCTTGCACAGGCTTCTTCAACGTCCCAAGCAAAAAGAAGACCTGAAGGAGAGCATGGCGCTTCTTCTCGCCTTTGTGAGCCCGTCGCTCCTGGCGAACTGGTACCACTCAACCCCCGCCCGCCCGTACATCAGCCAGCTCTAAGAACTGACGCATCTGTGTTGGCCGTCGCAGGAGTGGACACAATCCGTTCAGCGTCCAACTAGCGCGCGTTGCGGTCAGAGAAGTGAAGAGCACTCTCGCGGTACGCGTGGTGTAGGCGTTGTTCACTGCAGTGCTGGTGTGTTCGTGCTTACCGGTTTCCCTCCCTCTATCTCCAACGGGTCTCCAGTTGCCCGACGTGTGGGCCAAGGAACTGCGAGAGTTGCTGAGCGCAACGGTGAACCTGCTGCACATTGCCCACGAATTCATCCCCACCATCCACGCCTTTCATGCAATGGAGGACGAGGATTCATCCGGTACTCCTGGGCACCCACCACTTGGCCTGTCGCCTTCCTCCCTCTCTCCTATGGGCCGGTGGTGTTAACACTCACTCACTTGCTCCGGACCAGAGATCGAGCGCGGGTACACAACGCTCGTGCATCGCCGGAAGCACGACCTCCTTCACTGGTACTTTGTTCGCTCTCACGCACAAAAATGAATGTCATCTTACTCTCTCCTTCTCTCTCTCTTTCTCGGTGTGGTTGTGTGATACGACCTCAGGCTCCGACGCTATCCGGATTACTGGCGATTAGCCACGCTCCTCGGCCATACCATGCTCATCCACGGCTCGCCACGATACTACTTCGACTGTACTTACGCCCTGCTGTGCCGCCGCTGGGCTAGCTAGCACCGCTTACCCCCTCCATGGCGCTATTTGTGCAGGGGAACTGTTTTACGGTGCACTTGACTCCAGCGGTGTCTCGGCCGTCGCCTTCAGCAGTCCCGTGCTCAACGTACCACCGCCTTGCCGGCCTTGCATGTACCGCGGCAGCCCTGCTCATCCCCCTTTTTCGTTCTTCTTCTTCTGGCGCAGGGCAACGAAATCAAGGCCCTCTTGCCGCCGGAGCTGCAAGGGAAGCTCATCGGTTCGTAACAGGGTCCTGTCCTACACGCCCTGATCTCGCCTTCTTACACTTTGCGTGGTGGTGCGTCATCCAGGCGAGCTCAAGGACGCGCTGGTGAGCTGGCAGTGGGAGGTGGACAACCCGACCACGGAGGGCGCCACCCAGTTCGTCCGCGAGTACATCGCTCGTGCCCAGGCCACCTCGCCCAACAAATAAACGTACAACACCGTCCAAGCAGATAATATTTTAAATATCTCCATATTGCGACACCYAAACCGGCCGAACTCCCCATTTCCTCCTAGTGGTGCGAAAGGTCCCTATACTCCGAGGACGACGCTGGTTGGAGGATAATAGCTCAGGCCAGCCAATCCGGAGCTGACACACTGCTGAATCTGCGATGGCTTGTTCTTGCACCTCGTGTTGTAATACCTTACCCCGCCCTGTCAAGCCTTTCCCCAGCACAAAAGAGATGGAGATGACCACGCTCAAGGACAAGCGCGCGGTCGGCTTCTCGGCATCGCGGGTGGCGCGGGAAGAGGAGGATGACGACCTCGAGGCGGCCACCACCGCCTCCGTCAGTACTGACGAAGAAGGCGAAGAGGAGGATGATGAGTTGGAAGGCGAAGATGGAGGGGAGCTGGTGTCGCAAGAAGGAGAAGGGGGTGGCGACGGGTCGCCAGGTGGTTCTCCGACCGGAAAGCGCAAGCGAAAGAAGGTGGGCGACTCGGCCCGGCACACGATGTACAACCTGCCGGCGCGGCGCACCAAGTTCGTGCCGGTGACGCTCAGCTTCGAGAACCTCTTCTACTCCGTCAAGGTGCGCGAGGGCAAGAACCCGTTTCACAAGAAGCAGCGGAAGACCCTCCTCAAGGACCTCCACGGCCAAATGTGGCCGGGCGAGCTCACCGCCATCATGGGGCCCTCCGGTACTCCCTCATCCCTGTCCCCCCCCCCTCTCTTCGCTCTTTTCTTCTCTTTCGTTCTTTGAGCCCGCAGGTTTACATCGTTTCCTTTTGGGGCGAATAATTATTGCGTTTGTGGCGTGGTCTGTCCGACGCGGTTCACGGGCCGCGTCGCTTCGGTGTTCGGCTTCGAGTCGCTGATGATGAGGAACCTGACTAAGCCGCGTGCGTGCCACCATTGCAGGCGCGGGTAAGACGACGCTGCTCAACCTGCTCGCCGGTCGCGTGCAGGGCGGCAAGGTGAAAGGGGGCATCACCGTCAACGACATTCCACAGGACCGCATCCCTCGGCGCACATGGTCCCGCCTCAGCTCCTACATCATGCAGGTATCATAATATGATCATAACTTATTAGTTCTTTATTTATTGTTAAAAACATTCTTTATAATTTGTGATTTATATGTGTAAGTGTTATTGATCTTTTATCATTTCTGTTATTATTTTCTTACACTCTCACCTCCTCGTTTTTAATTCGTGTGCAGGACGACGTGCTGTACCCGACGCTGACGCCGCGGGAGACGCTGTGGTTCGCCGCACAGCTCAAGCTGCCCGTGCGGGAGAAGGACAAGACGGAGAAGATAGACTCGCTCATCAGCGAGGTGCGTTCATCCAGGCCTCACCCCAGCCATGCATCCACGCCATTTGCTCATCATCAGCACCACCACCAATGGGCGTCTTCAGCTGGGCCTGGAGGACTGCCAGCGGACGAGGATCGGTAATGTGGAGCAGCAGGGCATCTCGGGCGGCCAGCGGAAGCGGGTGAGCATCGGCATGGAGATGATCACCGACCCGTCGATCCTCTTCCTCGACGAGCCCACCTCCGGTGCGTTTTGATCTCACTCGCACCCCTTGGCGTTTTTTGTCGTCTTTTTTATTTTCGACCGAAAAGCAAACGAACCAACAATTCACCGTTTTAATGTTCGCTCGTCTTCCATTGGGCGCCACGCAGGGCTGGACTCGTCCACAGCGTACTCGCTGGTGGAGAAGCTGAAGCGACTGGCGGCCATGGGCCGCACCATCGTGACCACCATCCACCAGCCCAGCACGGACATCTTTTTCAAGTTCGACCGCCTGATTTTGATGGCCGACGGCCACATCGTCTACAACGGACCCTCCAAGAAGGCCGTGGCCTACTTTGCCAAGCTGGGCTACAAGTGCCCCCAGTACACCAACCCCGCCGAGTACATAAGTACGACCGCACACGCCGCACGCGCGACCGCACACGCGCGATGTTGAATATTGTAATGTAATGTAATGTGATGTGGGGCGTCGACAACAGTGAATCTGGTGAAGCCGGACAGCTACATATCGAGCAGGGAGGACGGCGAGGACCGGCTCAAGCACCTGATCATCGCCTACCGCGCGCTCAACCACCTGCCGGAGCTGAGCGAGGACGGCAGCTGCTACGCCGACGCCCTGAGGCACAGCGAGCCGGAGGCCCCGCGCCGCAGGCTCTCCAAGCTGGCCCAGGCCCTGAGCTGGCGGCGAGGCAAAGAAGACGAATACGCCCTCGGTACGGATCACTCAATGCCTCACTCATTTCCACGCATTCCACCACCTGCATTCCATGCATTCCAGACTGACGCTGTGGGTGCCCGTGTGCGTGTGTGCAGAGGTGAACGCGATCAAGGTGGTCCGGGGTCCCAACATTCTGTACCGATTAGGCCTGCTCGTGTTCCGGAGCACCATCATGCAGCTCCGCGACCCGATGCTCATCCCCGCCCGGTTCGTCCAGGCGCTCTTCCTCTCCATCATCGTCGGCCTCCTCTATCTCCAGGTGCGCGCGCACACCACCGCACACGCGCATACACACACCCCCGCACGCGCTCATCACGACGTGGTGTGCAGGTGGGCTACAACCAGGCGAGCATCACGGACCGGCAGGGCTCGCTGTTTTTCGTGATCATATCGCTGGCGCTGGGTCCCATGATGAGCTCCCTCATCGCGTTCCAGGCCGAGCGGGTCCTATTCGTGCGCGAGCACTCGATGGGCAGTTACAACACGCTCACCTACTACTTTGCCAAACTGATCGCCGACCTGCCCTCGTTAGTCGTGTTCCCCGTGTTACAGGGCACCATCACCTATTTCATGGTTCGCTCTCCCCTTCTTCTTCTTCTCGTAACCAATGCGCTCTCTTGCTGACGTGTCACACACACACACACACACACACACAATACACGACCCGACGCGCCATTAGGTGGGCTATCAATACGATGCGGACAAGTACTTCATCTTCATCGCCGCGTGCATTGTAGCGACCATGGTAGCGCACGTGCTCGGTTTCGCGGTCAGCGCGGGCGCGCCCAACCAGAACATCTCCCTGGTCATCGCGCCCGTGGTCCTCATCCCGCTGCTCATCCTCGGCGGCTTCTTCCTCAGCGACGACTCGGTGCCCTACTGGTTCATCTGGTACACACCTTGTTCACCCCCTTTTTGTTTAACTCCTATGCATAATGGTAGCCTTGCTTATAACTCCTATGTGGCATTCTCTCCTACCAGGCTCAAGTACTTCTCGCTGTACAAGTACGGCTATCAGATCTTGGCCAGGAACGAATTCGAAGGTCTCACCTTCACCTGCCACGCCGACGACGTGTCCTGCATTCCGAGTACGCTCACTACCCCCACAACTCTTCCTCTGGCCGGCCTACCAACTCTTCTTACCAATTCCTCTCTCGTCGCCACAGCTGGTGATRATGTACTGCGGATACTGAACCTGGACAACGACCAAGGGAGCCTGTGGGCSTCGTTCCTCTTCCTCTTCATGCAGTACTTCCTCTTCCACATCATCGCCTTCACCCTTCTCGGCATCACCGCCGGCAAGAAGAAGGCCTAACCCCCCCCCCCAACACCTCAACCTCCTTCCTGCTCCTCCTCTCCCAAAAGTTTTGGAAACGTTTCAAAAAAACAAAAAAAAAACAAAACAGCCCTTTTGTACTTCTACGTGGAGAACTCGTTCACTTGCGTGGCGGGCGCATGCGGGAGGCGATGAGGTCGTAGGCCGAGTAGGCCACGACGGGCCACACGGCGAGGAAGGCCAGCGTGCCCCACGACAAGTTGGTGAAGTCCACCAGCGGCGGCCTCTGTTGCTGCTGAGCGTTGCGGGAGCTCACCAGATCGGCGCACATCCGCTCGAGCGACTGCAGCCGCTGCTCGTTCGACAGCGACAGCTGTTCGAGTCTGGAGCGAAACACATGTGTCTGGGTCAGGCGGGGTCGTGTGCAGTGTGTCGCGTGCGCGTGCGCGTGCGCGTGCGGAGTCATAGCAGACAGGCCACGTACCTGCTGAGGGACTGTTGGAGCGAAGAGACGATCTGGTTCACTTCATCCCGGTGCTGGCCGTACATCTGCTTGAACGGCCGCTCGTCCCAGGGAAGCGACGACGCCGCCTCGTAGAAGATGTCGTCTCCCGCCTCGCCGTCTTCCGCCTTCTCCTTGCCTTTGTCGGTGGCCGCGACCACGGTGGTGTGCGTGAGTCGCGGCTGGGCGCCAACGGGGCTTGGCGCAACCGCCTCATCATCTCCGCCGCTTGGTACCGCGCCGCGCACCGCCGCCGGCGTCTGCTGCTCAGCCACCCCCTCGCCTTCGTCGCCCTCAGTCGCTTCTTCATTCTCTTCTCCTTCTTCTTCTTCTTCTTCCACTGTTGGTGGCAGGTTCCTACGCTCCACGATCACGCGTTAGCGATTCGCGTTGTGTGCACTTATGCGTGTACGGCGGCGCGTGTGGGTTGTGCGGAGGCAGAGGGGCAAGGCGGCGGTACCGTTTCCGAATGACCTTGCGGAGAAGGATGACGGAGGTGCCCGACTTCTTCTTCGTCGCGTTGACCACCATCGCCGGAATGTTGCCCTATACACACAATAAGCGCGCACCACCGACCGGTCCGGTTAGGAGTGGACCCGACGGCAACGCGTGGTTCGCCGACGGCAGAGCGGGGGCGACAAAGGGGAAAGGAGGGGCGTGAGTGGGAAGGACAGGACAACCTTCGGGTCGAGCTGGGCGATGCGAGTGAGCATGCAGCGGTTGGGCTCGCCGGGGACCGGTCTGCGCGAGACGGCAATCGATCGGTCAACCGCAGGCGCCACGACCACACAACGCACGAACACGACACACAACGGACCGGCAGATGGCACCGACGAGGTGGAGAGCTGCGCGAACATGGCTCGAGTCGGTGAGGCACTCGTCGCAGTTGATCGACTTACCGAACGACACGTAGCCCCCGCCGGGCAAGCGACGGCGAGCCCTGTTGTTGTTGTTGTTGTTGTTTGTGACGAGCGCGACCACGTCCCATCCACCCACCACCGACCACACACACACACACACAGGTCGCGTGAGTCGCAGGAGCGGCAACCGCGCTAGAGGGCGAGACTCGCGTACCTGAAGGCGACCACTTCGCGAGAGGTCACAGGGAAGGGCGCCTTGTAGCGAGCTCTGGTGATGGCGATCTCGGGCGTGACCTCTGCCACGCGAAACAAGCGTACGGTTGTGGCTCATCGATTGGCAATACACACACCACACGACACATGTGGGCGGCCAGTACCGCGCACAATCTCGTAGCAGGAGCACTCCTTCTCGTACTCTTGCCGCTTGGCCAGGTCCTCTTCGCACATCACCTTGAACAGGTTCTACATGACGGGCAGAGGGGGGCACACAGTAATGAGACGTCTCCCTGTGTGTGCGGTGGCGAGCAACTGTGGTGGTGGTACCGCAGGAGAACAGGGAATGACACCCTGAGTCTTGATGCAGTTCACAGGCGACCCGCTGATGGTCTTGTCCCAGATTTTGACCTCCTCCTCTCCATTTGTGGCCTGCACCACGACCCCCCCCCGTTAAATTACAATTAATCTTTAAATTACGATTTAAAGATTAAAATTGAGGATGGACGTGCCTGGAAATCGACTGTGGTCCAGCCAGCCTCGGGTCCCTCCTTCTCGAGACACATAAGCTGTTCGAAACATTCATCCGCCAAACGTTCGAAATCTGCTTTGGTGATCGGCGTGGGCAGCTCAGGATACACGACTGGCTGTGGCGCACCGTTCGATCCCCACCACGACATCTTGATCTCAATCCTTTCAGATCGGCTGTGCAATTGAGACCTTGAGGCAATTTATTAATAATTATATATTTCAATAATTAATATTTATTTATCTTTAGTGTACAAGGTGGAGGATGACAGAACTGGAGTTATGACTGGCTCTTGTTGTGGGTGATGGCGTACACCATCCATGCAAGCACGCCACCCACAGGTGGTCCTATGTAGTAGACCCACTGGTACTCCCAGTAGTTGCAGGCGATTGATGGGCCAAGGCTACGCGCAGGGTTGAGCGAGGTCCCTGTCAGGTCGCCGCCAATGATCACCATCGCCGCTGCAGCCGCACACCACAGAGTCATGGCCATGCCCTTCACTTCTTGGAGTGGTAGCAGTAGAGCAAGCTGTACCGACTGTCGCGGCGACGGCAAAGGTGGACAACGAGTTCCTTGCCCGCGACTTGGCGTGAAACCCGGCGTTCAAGACCACGTAGATGACAACGGCTGTCATGAAGGCCTCCAAGCAGATGGCTCGGAACAAGCCTAGGGTACCGAACAAGGTCAAGTCGGGTTGTAGCCAAGTGTTGGTCATCACCATCACAAGTGTCGATAAGGAGAGAACGTACCGATGCTGTCCTGCCACTCGGGGGCAACCTTGGTGACTGCACAATCAGCGTCAGAGGTGCCGGGGATGAGGGCCTTCATCATGTAGGCGGCCGCGATGCCGGCGACGAACTGGATGATTATGTGGAGCATCATGAGGCTCACCGAGATGACTTGGCACAGGCACATCACGATGCTGATCACCGGATTGAAGTGTGCGCCGGAGAATGGCACGAACGCCTCGACCACGATCACCACAGCTAGGAAGAAGCCCAGCGCAACCACCGCCGTAGACTCGCCCTTCACCACGATACCACAACCTGCACTCATCGCGTTCCAGGTCAGGTTTGGTTGCACGCCAACCGCCAACCCTTCCTCACATTCCCTGGCGTGGGCAGGTAACGTACCGATAAATACGAGCAGGAATGTGCCCAGGAATTCGCTCCACATGGAGATACTCCACTGACGCCAGGTCTCGAGGGACTTCCACTTGCTGACCTCCTTGCGAACAATGACGCTGCTCCGCCTCCGGGCCTTGATGTTGCTGGTCGTGTCCTGGCCGGCGCCCTCACCCTGCTGCGCCTCGATGTCGCCCTCCTTGCCCCCGTCGCTCGCATCGCACGGGGGGCGCTCGATGGGCAGGTGCGGCAGGCTCGTGTAGAGGTCGTCCACACTTGAATTCTGGTAGAGCGACCCGCTGGGGTTGTCGAGGGCGTTCTGCAGCAGTTCTTCGGGGGTCAGGTCGGACCCCTCGCCGCGGCTCACCCCCTCCGCGGCTGCGGCCACCGCGGACCGAGCGACCGTGGCCGCTGCCAGGGCCGACTGGGCCTGCTTCTCGAGGTCGGCAGCCGCTTGAAGGTACTCTGCGGCTCGGTAGTCCCCGAAAGGCCGTTCGTGCTCGCCAGATGAGGGCGTCTGGCCACCTGTGCGTCCCCTATTGTCGGCGAGGTCGTCGAGTGGGGGAGGTGGAGAAGGTGGGCAGGCCCCAGGCGGGGGGTTGGCCATGTAAGGACAGCACGGACCCGCAGATCCCGAGTGGTGTGGTCCAAGTGGCGTTGCCATTTTATCTTTCTGTTCTTCTTGAATGAGATCCAGGTTTATCGTGAAGTGGTTGAGGTGGTCGAGGTGGTGTGTAGGTGGAAGGGTGTGTGAGTTTGAAGTTCAAAAGCTGTGCTGAGAGGGAAAGGTTAGTGTGCGTCTGTTTATCCCTGCCGAGCACCAAGACGGACCCCGACGGCTAGATGATGACCGCGACAGCAAGACCACCTTCCCGAACACAGGATGCCACCTGCGCCTTCAACTTGTCCCTCAGGACCGGGCTATGGGTTCTTCGACAAGGATTTCGACGGGACGGGATCGAACAAAGGGGACTGCATAAAGTGATGAAGGACAGAAGGCAGCCTCCGTAGTGTTCTCGGATATCCCGCTTTCCTGCAACAACCAGACGCTGCAGGTTGGCGCAACTGTTCGCCGTTCCGCCACAGGATCGTCAGCTTGGCCCATGTGCGCACCCCATTGGCGCACGCACATTCCCTCTTCTGCGGATTCAACTCCGAACGACCCTTGTTATTGGTGCATGACCTCGAGGGCCGGCCCCAATTACGAGCTGCCAGCTGTTTTCCTCGCTTTTGAATTGGAGCACCCGGACTCTGAGTTCCTGTTTCTCCTTCTGAGAGCAAGTTCCACACTTGCTCTTGCTTTGTCTCTCTTGGTGCTTTCGCCAACAAGTATCTTCTGATCAGATCCCACCTGCGGAGCGGAGTTACTCTTGCCTCTTAGAGCATCGGCGACCCGCGCTGGTGCGACACGCACACCACACACGCGCGCGCGCACACACACACACACACACACACACAACACGAAAACGCACATTGCGAGCGCATAGGACCACTTGTGTAGTGAAGGTTGCAAAGATGGTTGATACAAAAAAAGGGAGAAGAAGAGGCAGAGAGAAGGAAGGAAGCGGGATGAAGCGGGAGGAGGAGCCTTTCACATGAGCAGGCACTTGTCCTTGCCTTCGCCCATGTCGGGCAGGCCCTCCATGCCCTTGAGCAGCTCCTCCAGCTCCGGCATCTGCGGTCCGCCCTCGGCACCGAGGTTGAACCCTGTACGGTTGGTGGGACAAGCATGACTGTTCAGACTGCAGCTGTGCGTGCGTGACAAGGAGAAGCGAGGACTTACCTGGGGCCATCTCCTGCACGATGTCCTCCGGTGGCTGACCATGCTCTTGCATCTGCGATACAGAAAGAAAGGTTGGCTTGGGGTACAGGATTCGCTCACACCATGATGTGATGAGCGAAACGATAATAGCTATCCCATCGTGTGGTTCTGTCGTGTGCGTACCTCTTGCATGACGTTCATGATCTCGGCCATGTTACTGTCGCTCTCGTAGAGCACGCACAGACGCTGGACGTACTCGTACTGCTTCGAATATCTGAAGGCCCCCACACGCAAGGTGCGAGGCGTAAGCGTAACGGGCGGTGCGACACTACTACACGACAAACAGTCGTAATGGAAGGAAGCAAAGGATCACCTGGCGAACTCTTCGGCCGACACCTTGTCTCGGTTGTTAGCCAACCAGGCCGGGTACTGCAACGTAGCAAGTCAGCACACCGCATGAACCGCACACACAACGCAAACACGACGCACCATCCACAACACACACACACACACACACACACAGGGAGAGGAGAATTGGGTGTGGGGGCACAAGAAGACAAGAAGAGTGGAACCGAACCTTCTCCTTCATCTGCTTGATGGGTTCGTAGAGGACCTCCTTGGAGAGGAGCGAGCCCATCATCTTCTCCATGATGGAGGCGAACTCGGGGCTGCCCTCGAGCTGCTCCAGCGCCTCCTTCATCATATCCTCCGAGCCGAGGCCGAGGTCGCCCGGCACGCCCGCTCCGCCCTCCTTGTTGATGGACAGCTCCTCGACCAGCTTCTTGAGCCCGTCCATGAGCTCTGGTGGCAGGTTGTCCAGGTCTGCGTCGTCGTCACCCTCGCCGTCGCCCTCCTTCTGCTCTGCGCTGGGTGGCGGGGCCGATGGCGCGGCGGCCGGGCCGGAAGCGGCGGCGGCCGCTGCGGCAGCATTGGCTGTGGCACGGTTCCGCTCCTCCTCTTCGAGATGGTCGAAATCTTCGAGGGCACCTGTGGATGAAGATGGGCACAGGGCAAAAGGGTGGGTGCGCCGAATCGAGGAAGAAAATGGAATGCACCACGCCACGTCATCAGTGCAGGCACCGATTTTGGATTCTAAATCTAATCACTTACTACGACGTTGCTTGATTGTGCACGATAAAGCTTGATGCAAGGCCGAACGTACTTTCCAAGATGTCATCGAGGTTGAAGTCCGCCATTTTGGATGATACAGGCAGGATTAATCAAAAATTGATTCAAAAATTAAAAAATAAAAAATGCAGTCTGGAACGTCGACACCTGACAAGCTGGCGTACGAAAAGTCCAGCCATTCGAGGAAGTCGGGCAACGCCATCTTGGCCCGATTCAGAGCTCGATTCATCTCTTCTTCATTTCCGGCCACCCGAGGGACATTTGTTGTCCCTTATTTCTTTGATTGGCGCTGTTGTACGGTCACATCGTCGAATCATACTTCATCTCCGCCCAATCTCCACCCGATTCCGAGATCTTCATCCAATCATGGCCAATCTCTGCGGCAAAATCACTGCAAGGGATGCTGGGCGCCTGCTTCCCATCTGTGCCCGGTCCGCTTCGCCCTTGTCCAAATGCTTCCACTCGCGGTCCGCAGCTGGCTCGAATTGTCTGCGATCCGGTACACGCTCGGCTTGGACTCGCCCCCTGCTCCCCTTCTCGCGACCTTCTGCCGCCCCCTACACAACGGTCTCTGCCGCCGCCGAAGAAGTGCCAGCGGCGAGCCCCGAGACGACAGCAGCGGAAGATGACGACATGGTGGAGGCTATGGAGACCGAGAGTCGGCCGCGGCGGTACCCACGCTCGTGTACGTGCCCCGCCGCCATAGAGCAGGAGGAGGTGGAGTCCCTCAGAGAGGTGCACCTGTGTCTGTGCCTCTGCCTCACCGTGTGGTGCCTTCTTGTGCATGTATGCAGCTGCGTACGTGCTTGCGATCCAGTGGGAGAAGGGCAAGATCACAGACGCGCAGTTCGCGGACGGACTGACAGAGCAGCTGATCGAACTGGAGATGAGCACCCGGTACCGCCTTGGCTTTGCACAGGTCTCCATGCTCATCCAACAAGTCTGCCGCACGCCGCCCGAAATCTGCCAACACGTACGCGCCTGCCTTCCAACGTCACCCACTGAGCATCCCCGCACCCATAGGCGGCAAAATGTAATTACAGCGATTCGCTGATCTGAGCCAGCCCTAACCCAACACCACGCGTAGCTTCTGCCGAGGTGCCTGGCACTCTTGTCGCGGATGGGACCAGCGCCGCTCATCAACTACAATCGCCTGATTACGTTCTTGTCCAAGAAAGGAGACGTACGTTCTTTTCTCTTCTTTTCTTTTCTATGTGTGATGATATGTTCGGACGAGACCGCTTGGCCAACTCTCTTTCGTGGGCGCTGCGCCAAACTTCAACTGACACGGCCCTGAATGGATGCGCAGCTGCAAGCGACTTTGATGGTGTACAAGCGGATGAGAGAGCACAAGGTTGTCCCAGATCGCCTGACGTTGTCCGCGCTGCTGGGGGCATGCTCCAAGTACCTGCTAGCAGCCCACTCGTTTGTGTTATTGTTATGATTATTGCGCACTCACTGGTGAATAATGCGAATGGACACCTGACGGTTTGCGTACCCACCCGGAACAGAGGCGGGAATGTGGACGCTGCGTTCAGAGTGTTCAACGGCCTGGTCGAGGAAGGCATCACACCCAACACCACGAACTACAACGGTCTGCTCGGCGCGTGCAGCAAGAACCAAAAGCTGGTACGTGAGAGCTGCCGCTTTGCCTTGACCGTCTTCCCCTGCTCCCCGTCTTCTCGTCTTTTCCTCGACGATTGTAGCTCACGAATCTGGTGGCAGGATCTCGGCCTCCGCGCCTATGAAGATATGAAGGCGCGAGGATTGCCTCCGGACTTCCACACATTCAACGTTCTCATCGAACTGACCACCAGCTGTGGCAGGGCCGACCTGGGTACGGCGTTCGCTCTCTACTTTGCTTCGCGCTAGCGCATGCGCTGGCATGTGTTCTGAACTGGTCTCGCTCTACGGGTATAGCCGCCCGATTCTTCGAGGAGATGGTGACGAACCACGCGGAAATGGTGGACAACGCAAGCACGAAGCTGCTCGCGCATGTCGTTCGCGAATGCGCCAAAGCGGACAAGCTCGCCGACGCGCTACGTGTGTTCGAGTTGGCGCAAACGCGCACGAGGCTCAAGCCCGAGTTGATTACGCTCTCGTCACTGGTCAACGCCTGCGGTCTTGCAGGAGACCTGGACCGGGCCCTGAAAGTGTTCAAAGGTAAATCCACCTCGCGATCTAGGGGCCAGGCTTTAGGTCGCTCACGTCCCACCAACGCAATGCAGACATGGAAAGCGTGTACAGGGTGACGCCGAATATTGTGACCTACGGCGGCCTTATACGCGCGCTCGCCACACAGAATCGGCTCGAGGAAGCCGTCCAGCTACACAAGGTACGTAAGCGTCGTTCTCCCACACCGATCACCGATTACTTCACAAGCGCAATGGCTCGTGGGAGGCCCGTTCGTTCCCTCATGAGTTTAAACCCTTTTTTGCTCCTCTTGGCCAGGAAATGGTGGACAGGGGGATCGCGCCAAACGCTACCACTTATCGAAGCCTGCTGACGGGCGCGGCGGAAGAGGGACGAGTAGACCTGGCGCTTGCGACCTTGCAAGAGATGAAGGAGAAGGGCATCCCCATCCCCTCATCGACACTCCCGTTCTTCGTAAACATACTCATCGACAACCGAAGAAGGTCTGTCCCTTGTACCCGCGTGTGTGATTGGCTGACACCATACCAACAATGGCCGTGCTTGGGTCTGACAGTGCTAGCAAGCAACCAACCAAGGAAATGGACAAGGGTGACTTGCTTGTGACGACGAAGGCGGCGGTCGACCCGCATCGTCTCTCGCAGGCCTTGGAGATGACGGACACCTTCGACAAGAAGTACAACCTCTGGCTCGATCGGGCGGCCCTGCGCACCCTTCTCCTGGCCTGCGTGCAGGCGGAGCAGTGGCAACAGGCCAAGCAGCTCGTCGCCCGCGCGCATGAGCGGCAAGTGAACATCGACGCACCACTTCTCGCCCTCATAAAGGCCCATTGAGTGTGTGATCGGCACCACTCGCTTCACACCACAGAACCGAACGAAGCTGTAATTTCTCTTTGCTTCTCTGTGTGGTCGGATTCGAACCGGCACTTGTGTCGACATAATCGGCGGAGATTGGGCGAATGGGCGTCGTCGTTGTTGCCGAGGGGCAAAAGGCGGCAAACGGCGGTGGCGGTGTCCAAGCGGTTTCCTTCCTTTCTTTCCCATCATCATCACCGCATCAAGTCTCAAAAATCAACATGGGAAATCCTGAAGAGTGGGTTGAGATCCTCAAGCAGTGCAAGTACCTGCCCGAGCAGGACCTCAAGGAGCTCTGCGAGATGGTAAAACCACCATTTTCATTGAGTTGATGATGCGTGGTGTCTCCGGGTGGCGTGAATAGATCTAAGGGTGAAATGGAGCTCCAGAAAACAATGAAATGGGAAAGAATAGAGCTGGAGGTAATGGAGGTGGAGAGTACGATCGATCCTAATTCCTCTTCTATCCGACTGTTCCCCGTAAAAAGGTGAAGGAGCTCCTTCTCGAGGAGTCCAACGTCCAGCCTGTTGCGGCTCCCGTCACCATTTGCGGTGACATCCACGGTCAGTTCTACGACTTGTTGGAGCTCTTCAGGATTGGTGGTGAGATCCCCCAGACCAACTACATTTTCATGGTATGGCTCCTTTCTCTTTTCTCTGTATCAGGCGTCTAATGGAGAGGAAATTCTTCTTCCCAACGTTTGTAGGGTGACTTCGTCGATCGTGGCTACTACAGTCTCGAGACCTTCACCCTCCTCCTTGCCCTGAAGGCGAGGTAACGTTACAATGCATCCTCCCAGATCTTTGTCATGTCCCTGAACTGATCCCCTCTGGTACAGGTGGCCCGACAAGATCACGCTCCTCAGGGGTAACCACGAGAGCAGGCAGATCACCCAAGTGTACGGCTTCTACGATGAGTGCCAGCAGAAGTACGGCAACGCTAACGCCTGGAAATACTGCACACAAGTCTTCGACTACCTCACCCTGGCCGCTGTACGTTTCGCCTCCTTGTTCCTTTAGTCATCAACTCTTTCCCCTTCTCCTCTTGAGATTCTTTCCTTTCTTCGCGATACCTCAATGATGATAGCATTACATGCTGACTATGCCTATTGCGCATAATCAACGATGGAGCTTCGATTAGTCTTTCTGAAACGCCTCTATCTCTCGATTCTCATTCTCTGTTTCATCATCCTTTCTCATTTCTGGTTCTAACCTCCATTTCTGTCCTCATCATCACAGCTCGTTGACGGCAAGGTTCTCTGTGTCCACGGAGGCCTCTCCCCTGGTACGAAGATCCCTTTAATCTTTCACCATTTGTTTGTCCCAAACGAACTACCAACTGAAATTGCCGCGGCTCACCATCGTGTCATCCAGACATCCGCACCATCGATCAGATCCGAACCATCCCCAGAAACCAGGAGATTCCTCACGAGGGCGCCTTCTGCGATCTGATGTGGTCGGATCCCGAGGAAATTGAGACTTGGCAGATCAGCCCGCGAGGAGCCGGTTGGCTCTTCGGCTCCAAGGTCACAGAGGAGGTACCTACGTCGCGTTCAATCCTTGCACAAGTTGTGTTTGCGAGGCGTTATGGCCGAACTCGTTCTCATATTGCCATCGCTCTTCGCTACCCTTGCAGTTCACGCGAGTCAACGGCCTGGAGCTCATTTGCCGAGCTCACCAGCTCGTGCAGGAGGGCTACAAGTACATGTTCCCCAAGAAGAACCTCGTCACCGTGTGGTCTGCCCCCAACTACTGCTACCGGTGCGGAAACGTCGCCTCCATCCTCGAGCTCGACGAGAATCTCAACCGCGACTTCAAGATTTTCAACGCCGTCCCCGATAACGAGCGCATGGTGCCCGCCCGCACCACCATGTCCTATTTCATCTTTATTCTTCTGCCTTCCTTTTCGTACGAGCACTGGTAAAAGCTTCATTTCCATTTGCTGTGCCTACCGGGCAAACGTAAGCGAACGCTCTCGCCCTGTTCATCAACCTCCGGTTCTAATGTTCTCTTCACCTTGTTCTTGTTATTTGTTTGTGGGATTGATGGAGTGATCTGAGCACCCTCGTAAACTTCAGCCCCATGGGGGACCCAAGTCGACTCGAGCGTGCCCTCCGGTACGGCGCTCTGTCTCGCCAGGGTTATGAAGCGTTTGAGTAATCGCACCGGTGGCGCTACCTGCTCCTGACCGTTACTGACGAGAGTAAGACATGTACCGTCTCTGGCCCCTTCCTCGCCTTCTTGTGCCTCCCCCTCTGCCACCCCTATTGTGGGATTTCTTTTCTCCGCTCCGACCACCACCCACGACGCAAAGCTCAACACACTGCGTGGGGCGAGATTGGGGGTGGGGGAAGAGGATGACGAAGTTACTCAGCTGCAGCGCCATCACCATCTCATCTGGGATGGCGCGGCAGTGCGTGTGCGTGATCGCGGCCCGATGTAATGTGGTCTAGGTGCGGCAAACTTCGGCGGAGACAAACACGCCAACACAGAAGCTTGCCTGGAGCGCCGACGGGCCCGACCCTTTTACTTGAACCACGAACGCAACACCAACCAAACTGCATAAGTGCTGCGAGAGTGCGTGAGTGGCAAGCGCACAGGAACACTGGAGCGAGCAGAAGGGACCACTAACATATTCCATCCATCTAGCCAGCCATCTCGCTTTCTTGAAAGATGGGCCTCTCTGAGTCCAAGGGCGAAGGTACCTTCCTCCGACCAAGGGAGGGAGAGGAAAAAAGGAATCAAAAGATGATGGAAAGGTTTGGGAGTGACTATCACTAAGCACGGGTGCGGAACCCACGGGACCAGACATTGTCCCGCTGGGGGAGCTGGTAAAGCAGGACCTGCTGGGCCACGGTGCCATGTGCCAAGTGTTCCAGGCCCACTGGACCCCCAAAAACATACCCGTCGCCCTCAAGCAGGTCAGCCCCTCGCCCCCCCTTCGCCTCCGGCTTCGCTTTCATTTTTTTTTTTCATTTTTTCTTTTGATTAGGACAGAAAATGGATAAATC
>CACVKS010000557.1:0-15976 GCA_902749335.1 Acanthamoeba triangularis
CCTCTCAAAGCTCTCGCTTCGCTCTTTGCTCTTCGCTCTTCCCCTCGCACTTTTTCCTAAATGGCTGGAGCGGGACTCTCCGCGCGAAAGCGCTTCCAGGCCAAGCGACGCAGTACTGGACGGCCGCGCAGGGGTTCGACACCCTCATCGACGCCGTGCGGCTCTACCCGACCGACCAGCACTACCGGAGCCTCCTCGACGCCTTCTACGAGACCCAGGACAAGATCGGTACGGCCGTAATGCGTGCGGTGGTGCGTGCGCCGTTGCGTGTGCGATTGACCGTGTGCGGTGGATGGATGGTGACGGGGTGGCTGGCAGGGTGGCTGCGCTCTTATTACGACGATGAGAATTGGATGGGGATGGCGCTGGTGCGGGCCTACGAGGCGACTCACGACCGCCGCTTCCTCGACAAGGCCGTCTTCCTGTGGAAGGACATCACCGGCGCCTGGGACACCTCCTGCTGCGGCAACATCCCAGGTGCGTGCCATGTTGCGTGTCGTGTGTGTGCCGTGTGTGTGCCGTGTGTGCCGTGTGTGTGTGTGTCGTGTGTGTGTCGTGTGTGTGTCGTGTCGCATTGTAAAAGTGGATCGGGGTGGTCACGACAGGGGGCAACTGGTGGGACAAGCAGCACACGCAGAAGGCGACGGCCTCGAACGCGGGTCCGGTCATCCTCTCGCTCATGCTCCACGCCCACTTCCCCACGGACCGCAGCTACAGCGCCTTCGCCGAGAAGGTGTACCACTTCTGGCTGGAGCACATGGTCGACCCGTCGACCCACCAGGTGGCGGACCACCTCACCACCAGCGGCGGCAAGGTCTGGTGGAAGTTCACCTACAACGGTGCCCCATTGCCCAAGCCCCCATCAGCCAATCATGCACCAACAACGACTCATCACCCCGTGTTTGTCGTGTTACGTGTCGCGCCGTGGTCGGGCTTGTGTGTGTTGCGTGTTGTGAAGAGGGGTTGATGATTGGTGCCAGCGTGTACATGCACGCGGCCACGCAAAACGCGACCTTTCTGTCGATAGCCCAGCGCATTGCGTCGTTCGTCCTCTCGAGTACGCCAGCGTGACTGCCACCCCCCTGTCTGTTGGTGGACGACGCCTCACCTCTCCTGCGCCTTGCGTCGCAGACGAGGTGACCAAGGTGGGCGATGCGGCGGTCCTGTTCGATGGCACTAACAGCGGATGCCAAGGCGACTGTGAGCAATTCAAGGGTCCCGCCTTCAGGTATCTGACGGCCCTCTACCAGGCCCTAGCCAAACAGGGCGCCCACGCTCCCACAAGTGGTCCCTCAGGTACTACCCACCACTCGGTACATTCTCACATTCTATTGATTTTTTCTTCAATGTCTACATCAACTGTGTAGCGGGCCAGATCCACGAGTTCTTGAAGGCCAACGTGGACACCATGTGGGCGAAAGCGCGCAATCCGACGCTCAATCTCTTCTCGGTGGACTGGGCCGGGCCGGCTCCCGTGCCCAATCCCTCGGTTCCGGTCTACCAAGCCCAGCAAAACGCGGCCACCATGGCGCTGCTCCTTTTTGCTTCCAACTTTCCCAACTGAGTCTCCCACCTGTTGCGTGCTCGGTAGCAAACAGGGGGAGCGAACAGGGGGCGCGATGGGCGGGCGAGTACCGTAGGGAACGCGCTGCATCATCACGAAGTCTTTGATACTCCGGTGGCTTGCCTTCATCTGCGCCTCCCAATCGCCGAACACCACCGACGGGTGCTTGCCCTTGCTTACGTTACACCCTTTCGATTCCTGTGTATTGTCACGACACGCACACGACACGCACACGACACGCACGGTGTCAGCAGGCGGTGATAGAGCGCCAAAGGGAGGACGGGGGTCGGGTGAATGTGCCCTGGGCCAGTGGTAGTCGTAGTCGAACGAGAAGGTGGTGGGCTTGACGCGCGCAACGAGCTCGTTCTCGTCGACCATGCATTCGACCAGCTCCGCCAGGGCGCTTCCGTGGAGGTACAGCCGCAGAGACTGCCCAGTGAGCGCCATGACCGCCTCGAGCTGCTTTCGGTGTCTGTCCCGTGTTGTGTGTCGTTGGTCGTTGGTCGTGTCGTGAGAGTAAGGGCCGCAAAACGCTAAAGTGAGCAGAGAAGATGGAAGGTGGGGCTGATGGTGGTAGGTAGGCACCGCTCGGAATAGACTGCGAGCTCGGGCTGGACGGCTGCGGCACACCCGTTGCTTCCCATCGGGCGCAGCACCACCTGCAAGCGGGGACACCCCCGTTCGACCACGTAATCCTCTTCCTCTTCCTCGTCGTCGTCGTCGTCGTTATCGTTGCCTTTGTCGGCGTGGCGCGCCTTCTGTGGTCCAGGGAGGATCAGCCCCGAATCGAGCGGCGCCGCGATTGAAAGGCGCGGGAGGGGAGGTGGAGCACCAGCAGGTGTTTTTGTCGGCCGAGGGCGTGTACCACCCGCAGAAGGCGCTCGACCAGGGCCCGCAGGGCCTTGTTGTCGGACTGGCTGGCCCGTCGGTCCCGCGCCTTGACCATCTCCTCCAGCCGGCTCCGCAGCTGGAACAGCTCGTGCTGCCCCGGCACCGCCCACAGCGCGTCGGCCTCGTCGTCATCGCCGGCCCCGTCGCCGTCTTCATCGATCAGGACAGCAAGGTGGTCGTGAATGGAGGCGAGGAAGACCAGCAAGGCGTCGGCGCCGGCCAAGCGCATCGAGATGTCGTCGTGGCGCAAGAACCCGAGCACGAGCTCCGCGTTCCTGTGTGCGACGCGACTGGTTATCGCACACGCCGCACACGCCGCACACGCACGCACCGCACACGCCGCAGAGAAGGGAGTTACGTGTCGAGCCAGGACGCCAGGTAGGGCGCAGGGAGCAGGGTGCCGAGCAGCCCAATGACGGACAGGGCCGTGGCGCGCACGATGGTCGGCGTGCGGTCGTCCGCGCACAGCCGCGTGAACGTGCCCTCGACCAACTCGACCAGCCCGCCGGGGTCTTCATCGGCACCACCAGCGCCGTCGCGAGCTCCCTCAGCCGCGTCAGTGCCGTAATAGTGCATGACATGCACCACGCCCAGCACATCCAGGGCCTGCCCGTGTCGCGTGTCGTGTCGTGCGATGAGCGTATGAGTGAAAGAGACGCAGCTATAGAGGAGCGAAGAGCGTACGGCCGCACGAAGGTCATCAGAGTCGACCACGTCGTGGCGCCCTCGCACTCGCTCCGAATCGGGCTGGCTGCCGTTGTCGTCCTCGTCCGTGTGACCGACCAGCGCGTGTCGGGCGAGCACGTCCAGCAGCTTCTCGCGCACGATCGCGGAGCTCTCTTTGGACCACAGAAGCACCAGTCCGGCCACCATCAACGCCATCAGCCGCTCCTCCACGCACCTACTGGTGGTGGCGGCCAAGCCGCGGCGCAGGTGACCGGCGATGTCGTCGGCGTGGGCCGCCACAAGCCGGTCCACCCGGTCGCGGCTGCGCTCGACGCCGAACTCGCCATCGACCGCGGGCGACAGGAACGCGCGCAGGCTGTGGAGCGCGCTCATGCGTCGTCGCTTGCTGGCGGGCGGCACCGAATGGTGAGAGAGAGAGAGGGAAAGAGCGAAGAGAGGTCGGAGGGCGGAATGGAGAGGGGTGTAGGTACTCGCTGTGAGCGAGCCAGTCGAGGCACCACTGCACCCGGTCGGCGTGGGGCGAGCCCCAGTCGGCGGGCAGCAGCCCCGAGACTTCCTCCCGAGCCTCTCGCCACTCCTCTCCCAGCTCCTGCTCCGTTGGCACCTTGAACACAATAAATGTTATAAAGGAAAATTATAAATAAAAAATTAACAAATAGAAAAATAAAAAAGGTAGCGTGGGACAGTACCGGAGGCTCGGGTGGCTTGGGACCGGGCGGCCGTGGGCCAAGGTACAGGCCTCGGTCGTAATCGCGTTGACGCGCCTGCCGCAGCTCTTCCCGCCACTGTGCTGTCTTATGCTCGCGCCTGCGGCGCCGCCGAGCGTTCTTCTTGGTGGCTGCCACGGCCTCGCTCGCACGACGCACCTCCCGCCGAGTGAGGTCCTTCTGCAGCCTGGACGCCGGCATCACACCCACATCATCGAGTCCCCCTCCGTTTCGTGCCAGCAGGCTCCTCGCTCGCTCCATCTTCTGACTATTAATAAGGGCTTTTTTTTTTCGCAGAATGGCTGTACTTCACTCGGGCATCATCAAGGCCAATTGCCAGATACTGCGTCACTCGCTGTCGTCGATGAAGGCCTACTTCCTGCCGCTCCTGCCCACGCTCACGGCCTTTCAATACCCGTACCTTCACCTGCATCGAATGCGTGCCACACACACCCCTGGGTGGTCACCGCGCACACACGCACACCACACACGCAGACGCGATCCGGTTGAGTGGAGCGATCACCGCCATCTCGATAGCCTTCTTCACCGTCATGCAGCAGGGTATCTGTCTCTCACCATTGCTGGAGTCTGCTGAGCGCGTTGGCCAATGTGCGGCCGAATTTGTACCGCGAGCGATGTAAACAGTGTAAAGATTGTGTAAGTAGTTCACGTCATTCTTCACCATGATGCAGCACAAACACTGTTCTACTGGGCGGCGGAGTAAACCCTCTTGGCGCTCTCTAGGGTCTGCTTGAGGAGCATGCACACGGTCATGGGACCCACGCCGCCGGGCACCGGGGTGATGGCGCCCGCCACCTCCTTGGCCTCGTTGAAGGCCACATCGCCCACCAGCCGGTAGCCTGCACCCGACAAACAACCGCAAGAAGTCAGTGCCCATGACGACGTTAGCAGTACTAAGTTGCGTGTGGCTCAGGGATTGGAGGCCGGCAGCCGTACCAGCCTTCCTCGAAGCGTCGGGCACGGAGTTGATGCCCACGTCGATGACAGCAGCGCCGGGCTTGACCCAGTCGCCCTTGACGTACTCGGGCTGACCGATGGCCGCAACGACTGAGGAAAAAGAGAGAACAAGAGCGCTAAGCTCACGGCAACAGACCAGAGAGATCGTAAGGACCAAGAAGGGAGCGCGCACTGATGTCGGCCTCCCTGCAGATGGCCGCCGGGTCCTTGGTGCGCGAGTGGCAAATGGTGACGGTGGCGTTCCTGTTGGAGGTGGCCAGAAACCATCGACTAGGTTAGCGCGGAAAGCTAAGAGAGCCTCTAAAAGAAAGCTAAGCCAAGTACTTGTGGAGCAGCATGAGCGCCACGGGCGTGCCGACGATGTTGCTCCTGCCGAGCACCACGGCCCTCTTGCCTTTGTGCAGCCAAAGTGTGAGCGCGTAGTACGTGAGTTAATTTTTACGTGCAAGTAAGAGCGGCGGCTCGACGCAGGAAGAGAGGGGCAGGGGCAAAGTACCATCGATGTCGATGTTGTAACGGGCGAGGAGCTCCATGCAAGCGCGAGGCGTGCAGGGCACGGACAGGGGAGTGTGACCCTTCATGGCCAGCATGCCTGTAACCGAAAGTGTTTGAGCGAGTGCTGTACCAAGCAGTGCAGTGCGAAACTGAAGAAGAGGGCTTCTGACCGATGTTGAGGGGGTCGAAGCCGTCGGCGTCCTTGGCCAGACCAACCTGCTCGAGCACGGCCTTCTCGTTGATGTGCGAGGGCAGCGGCAGCTGGACGATCAGCCTGCGACCAGAGCAGAAGAAGAGAGGTTCAGCATCAAAAGCCCGTGGAAGGAAGAGGAACTTTGTAGATTCACGAACCCGTGCACGCTCTCATCATCGTTGAGCGCACGCACTTCCTTGATGAGATCCTCCTGTGTGATCTCGGCAGGGAACTTCTTCAGGATAAAGTTAATGCCAACCTCCTCGGCGGCCTTACCTGCACCACATTTCGCAGATGATTAACATTTGATATATCTTGAGATGGGAGAGCATGTGTAATGTGAGTGTGATCTGTGAGGGGGAGGCTGCACCCTTCATGCGGACGTAGGTTTCCGAATCCTTCCTCGCACCGACCAGGACCACTCCAAGGCCGGGCACCTTGCCAGTCCTCTCCTTGAGCTCAGCAACCTCCTTCTTCAGCTCCTCACGGATTGTGGCCGCAGTAGCATTGCCGTCGATGATCGTCGCCATGATGTTGCAGCAATACTGCCTCCAACGAATCGAGCAAAATGGCTTTACATTTTATCTTGTTTTTTATTTTATTTTTATTTTTTGTTTATTTATTTATTTGCCTCCGACGCAGGGGCTGGTCGGCTGATCAGGGAGAGGCGGTGTAGGCGGGGTTGTCGGTCATGCACATCTCGCACGAGGGCCGGTTGAAGCGGTTGAGGTAGGTGCACGCCGGACAGGCCCACTGCGGCGCGGTCTCGGGAGTCGGCACTGCAGCAGGCTCGACTGCCCGCCCTCGTTCAGCCGCATTCGATGGCGCAGGCGCAGCTGGCCCTGTAGTCGCGGCGTGCTGCCTCGCTTCTTCGCTTCGCTGCCTTTCTGTTTCTCTTTCTCGTTTTCGCTGCTGTTGCTGCTGTTGCTGTTGCTGTTGCTTTGTGGCTTCGCGTTGTCGTTGATGGGACGGAGCGTGAGTGTCACGGCTGCCGGTGGCGGTGGCGGTGACCGTTGTCTGCGAGGTGTGCTGGTGTGGTTGCTGCTGATGCTGCTCGCTCTTGGCCTCGGCCGCTCGTTCGGCCTTCTCAGCGTCGTCGGCGTGAATGCTGCCGCCGCAGCCGTCAGTGATTGCCTGCTCCCTCGCGCTGATCCGCCCGAGCGCTGCCTGCAGAGCGAGGTCCTGCGGCCTGTGGGCGAGGTGCTCGCCCGCGGATACGCCACCAAGCTTGTAGCCGCTCTTCTTTTCGGCCTCCTGCATGACGCCGTACCACTTTTGGCCCTTGGCCGCCTCCTTCCGCTCGATGTCCGCGATCTGCTGGTGCAGCAGTCGATTGAAGGCGTAGAAACTGTCATGGCGTAGAGACTCAATGAGAAACTGTGGTGTGTTTTGTGTCGTGTGTGTGTGTGGTGTGTTGTCGATAGAAGGTGAAAGGCAAACCTGGCGTCGTGAGGGCCAATGTGCATGTGCGTGAGCTCGTGCACCATGACGTCCTTGATCTCCTCATAGCTGCGGAACTCGAGCTGGTGGTCCTTGTCCACGCGCAGGCGCAGGCTGATCTCGAGGCCCTGATTCACGTTCCACCCGAGCTTGTCTTCCTGGTTGAGCGAGAGCTCCTTCAAGTAGAGCACGTTCCAGCCGTAGAGCTCCATCACACCCGAGATGCCCACATCAGCTGCAATCCGCTCCAGGAGCTCATGTGCCACCTGTGCTGAATAGAGTTAGAACTGGCCGCACACGCCACGACCACCAACGACACACGGCATGGTGGCAAAGGGTCTAACCTCGGCCCGTGGTAGCGGAAGAGTGGTGATGTAGTGAAAGCGCTTCTTCTTGGGCACCACCTCTGGCTCCTTGCGCTCCCGGTCTAGCGGTCAAGGCACACATGAGAACAGATACAACGCTCGCCGCCGCACATGTACCACCGCACACCGCGCACGCATGACGTGGCACCTACCTTGAGGGTTGCGCAGTTCGTAGAGCGGCTTGGGGGCGGCCAGGGCCTCCACCTTCTGGCGCTCATCACGGCTGACGCCGACCATCATCACCTTGGCGCCCTCCTTGACGCCAACCTGTGCCAAGGTCTTCGTGTCGTCCTTGAGCATGCCTGGTGCCACCATGCTCGCATCAGTGAGTCCACCCATCGATGCTACGTGAAATTCACGTAAAGATGAGAAACACAGACACAGCTCAAGGTACCTTTGAGCATGAGCTTCTGATTTTCAATTGGGACACCCGTAAGCTCTGCCAATTGTCGCTTGAGATCGCCGATGGTGGCAGCATCGAGTGAGCCGAAGCGCACCTCCACCGGCTGCTTGTTGTAGGTCACCGTAAATTTTACATCAACCTCCATTTCCATTCGCCTTAGGCCAAGCAATATGCTAAGGGCACAGGAGGCAAGTAGATCAATCAATCAACGTGATGATGAGCTGGCATTATCGGCGATGGGTGAGTTCTGGGAAAAGAATTGAGAAAATGAGAAGGCAATGATGATGGCGAAGTGAACAAAGGCTCGTTGTTGGGAGAAAACAACAGTTTAGCAGCAGCCGCAAGCGGAGCAAGTGGACCAGAGACGGAAGGAGTTGCCACCCCAGCTCCAGACCTTGATGGCGCAGTTGAGGTTGCTGTTGAAGTCGCAAGGAGCGTTACCGCCAGAGCTGTTGTCGAAGAGAAAAACGAGATTGTGAGAAGTGATTGATTCAGAGTAGAATGAGAAATTTCATCTTGTCGGGGCGGCCAACGTACCACTGACCCCAGTTCTGGTCATTGATCTGCCAGAGACCAACGTCGTAGCTGCCGTCGTAGTTCTGGTTGGCAGCGTTGAGGTTGCCTGCAGGGTTGGAGATGAAAGATTAGAGAATGAGAAAGAAAGAATGGAAAGCAATTCAATAACGAAGATGAAGAGGACCGTACCGCCGCTCTCGTGGTTAGCAATGCACTGGCAGCAGCCCTGGTCCCAGCCGCTGAACTGCGAGCAAGCAGAGCCGATATCAACGTAGTTGGACGAGTAACCGCAGGGGCACGACGAGCAATCGTTGGACGGGCAGTTGCCCTGCGCAGTTGCCAAACGAAGCGTAGCAGAACGGAAAAGAGAATTAGGACAGAAGATGAAGATGCAAAGAACGCCGTGGAAGGGCCGGAGTGGGTGTGTGGAGGAGACTACTTACGCCGCAAGTATCAGCCTGGACGAGCAGGGGGACGGCGAGGAAGAGCGCGAAGAGGAAAAGGACGGCCTTCATCTTGGTTGGTGGAGTGGTACTATTTCGAACCAGTTGGTCCGGCTTGTTTACGTGTTTGTTGGCGCTAGTGTGATTGGTGCGTGGACGGCCAATGGTGCCGCGACGTACCTCATAAACCAGACCGCACCCGCAAAACCGGCCGATCGCCTCTTTTATTCCGGATTTAACCCGGCACAGAGAAAGAGGATTCAGCAATCGAAAAGTTGTTAGCAAGAAAAGAAATGTTAGGGAAATTGAAGATTAAATTGCCTAAAAATAATCAAGATGAGGCGGGCGGCAAGTGAGCTGAGAATGGGCTCGCATCCGTTGGGCTGTGGGGTCGGTGGTTGGTCGAGCCGATGCTTTGGTTTGCGGCAGTTTGCCTCCAGCAAAGGTATTGATTCAGGAAACGCTGTTGATTAAGCCAAATGTTAACTTGGCAAGTTCCCTGGCAGGTGACGGGCAGCCACTGCGGCCGCAGGTATTCTCGGCTTATTATGGTCTCTTTCCTCCCTTCCTTCGTTTTTACTGTTTTGGATGGTGCAGGGCACCATCATTGAAGGTGGACAGGAGGTGAAGGGCACAGACATCGAGGGTGGTACACCAGTCGAAGACTATGAAACGGTCATCAAGGCATCACCTCCTCTTTCGCTCCCAATTGCGCTTGGCGCTGCCGCTTAACGGTTCTCTTCACGTCTGAGTGCAGGGTGCAGAGAAGCAGAAGCTCCCACCACAGCAGGAGATCGCCAAAGAGATCGGCAGCATCGTCAGAAAGTACCGTGCAGCAGCCTTCGCTCTCCATTTCCACGCACACCGCGCGCTCGCGTCTCTGCGTACGCCGTTGCGACGACCATTCACGGTGTGTCCGCGTACTGCAGGTACCACAACGACGAAACCAGCGGTGATGATGGCGATGTGAATGTAAAGAGTGCGCCGAACGCAAGGAAAGAGCTGGGAGGCCACGATAAGGCCGACGCCGAGATCCATGCGGTGGTCTCGCGAGTGCGCAGGCAACAGATTGAAAAGGCTCGCGCCAGCGGCGCACTGAAGGGCGTCGTGGTGGAACGGCGATGACGAACGAGTCTGGCAGTTGTGTTTAGGTGCGGTCAGCCAAGAAGATGAAAAAGTATTCAGAGCGGCACACAAACGCCAATGAGAAGCGTAGATGAACCGCCCAACCTATCTGTCTTTAGCTAGATGGATGATGCTCCAAACACGCTGACCCACCCGTGAAACCCAGCAAGCAACTCCCAGACTGATCACGGCAGTTCAGCTGGCCTTCAAAAGCGAGAATTTCAGACATGAGCAGCTCGATTGACTGTGAATATTTCAAATATCTCATCATAAAGGAGCGACCATTTTCCTTTGTTTTTTTGTTCCTTTCATACTTGACGACGGCCGGCGCAGATCTTCACCAGGCCGAAGGCACCAAGCAGCAGAACAAGAAGGTCGAGGTACACACTACATACTTTCTTCTACGTGGTGCCACCACTTTGTCTTGGTTGGTGAGATGGTTGTTCGCTGCTGCTTAACAGATCAGAATCTCCTGCTCTCGATCAGCAGATTCGGGGAATCGAATGCAAGCGGTAGCAGCGACGCCGCAGCACGTTGTGGGTAGGGACGAAGGAGAAGAGGCGGTCGTGCTACTGAGAAAGACGCGAAAGAGGACCCGGTCCGACGAAGAGGAGGAAGACGCGGGGCCCTCCTCCAGCAAACGTGGCGCTCGAGAAGAAGAAGAAGAAGGCGAGGAGGGCGGCAAGGGGGACGAAGGAAGCGAGGAGGGCGAGACCTCGAGCCCTGCCGACGATGCTTTGTCGGGTGGCACGGCTACGACGTTGAGGAGAAGGCGAGGCGGTGCTACCGCCGCCAGACGGAAGACCGCCCAACGAGGGTCGCGATCCTTGTCCCCTACCTCTACTTCGTCGCGACGCCGGCAACGGGTGCAGCACAGGTGCGTTTCCTCCACACCCACCTCACGTTCGCTGTTCCTACGCGTCCGTTTGAGGTCACGCCACGGCGTCCGTGGCAATCAATCGACCGCCACACGATCAACAGCCTTCTTCGGCTTCTGTCCGAATTCCTCAAATTGAAGACCTTCATCACCCACTACACATCTTCATCTTCTTCCAGCACACCCGGCACGCCCTCAGCGAACGCCTCGGTCTCCACCTCCTCTCAACCTCTTCTCTTGCTTCACGTTCGTGGGCGTACCGACGACAGGACCGAAGAGGAAGCACAGCCGGCAGCAGTACAGGAAGCGGCGGTGGAAGAAGAGCAGCACACCACGCACGCTATGGAAGAAGAACAGGACAAAGGCGAGGCCGAGCCGGACCAGCCACCCCACAGGGCCAGCGGTACGTTGCCCCTTCGTGTTAGGATCGAATACCTCTCCCCGAGAGATGTGGTTGGGAATGAGCAAGAATCGCTCCTCAAATCTCTCTACCACTTGCTTATTTCTTTCATATTCGTGATTATTTACTTATTTAATTATTGCCACTTTTATTTTAATTATTTATTGGTGCTCACTGTTACTCTGTGGTGCAGCCGCCCCTAAGGCAAACAACGAGGCCGCCAATGGAGAGGAGGGAGGAGTGGCAGACGAAGAGGAAGAAGGCAAAGGCGTCGAGGATGCTGCACGTGAAGACAACGAATCCGATTCGGCGGATGCAGCCGCCAAGGAAGAAGAAAAGAGTGAGGAAGAAGAAGTAGTAGAAGAAGGAGCCGAGAACGACGTTGCAGGCTCTTCCGCGATGGAGCTGGAGACCCAGCAGAGCAATGGCCCGGCCGTGTCGCCCATCCAGAACGGATACGAGGTGAGCTCCGGAGAACCGCCCGTCACTACTACTTCCTCGCCATCGTCGCCCAAGAACCCGAGCCCCCGAGGAGCCGCGGCAGCAACCTCATCAACGGTACGACGAGCACACTTGTGGTGGTGCGAGTGGGCC
Source organism: Acanthamoeba triangularis (assembly GCA_902749335.1). Classification (NCBI taxonomy): domain Eukaryota; phylum Discosea; order Longamoebia; family Acanthamoebidae; genus Acanthamoeba; species Acanthamoeba triangularis. Next base: position 11,679 of record CACVKS010000557.1, read on the forward strand.
TTATTGACTCACTCCCGCCGTCTGGCCAGCAGAAGAAGGCCGATGAAAAGAGCACGAGTCCCCCGTCGCAGTATGCCACTCGCCGGCGGACAAGAGGCATGGCCCAGGAAAAGGAGAAGACCAACGGTAAGCCCGCCGCCGTCGCAAGAATGCATGAACAAAAAAGTGTGTGCTGATGTGTGGATAACCATAATGTGGGTCAGGAGGGGATTTTATCACGGGCCAGGACGAGATCGACCATTACATCCTCGGGTGCAAAAGGTGGCCCATCCACCACTTTCCTTCTTCACATATCCTGTTTTATTTTTTCTATATATATATATGTATATATTAATTTCTGGCTTATGCTCACTTCTCGTTGACAACAGCACCGATGCCCCGGGCAAGGATAGCGGCGAAACAGGTACTTTTACAGCGCCCGTGTCCTTCAGCTGTAGCTACATATATCTCGAGGTGCTCACGGACTGCCCGTTTGTCTGTAATGTACCCCACAAACCACCAACAGTTGGTCCTGTGCTATACAAGCCCGGTGAAGAGTTTCGAGGCCTCAAGAAGCACATGGGGAAGCGCCTGGTGGTGCACATCGAAGCCAAACACATCACCACAACAAACGATCAGGTACCACCTGCTTTCGCTACGCTCTCTCCGTGCCCACTCCATTTGTGCAAACTCAATCCTGGTGCAGGTGACCGAGCGACAGATCTGGGGCAATAATGGCTACACCGCCGACTCTGACCTGATCTGCGGTAAGTTTCGCCGCGATCTTCCCCCCCCCCCTCAGCCCTCAGGCGCAGCCATTATAATGCTGATTGAGCGGCCTTGCTCTTCTTCGCACAGTGTTGCTCCACACCGGCAGCCTGAAGACCATCACCGCTGAGCCACCCGACTACTTTGGCATTGCGCTCTACATGCACATTTTGCCCGGTACGCTCACGCCACATGCTCTATTTCCAAGAAGAAGAAGAAGAAGGGCTCACCCGCCCCACCAATCGCCAGGCAAGAGCAGCTATGTCGGCACCAAACGAGGAACCATGCGGTCGCGCAACTGGTCGGACCACGACGTCACCCTCAAGCTCGACGTACACTCCCTTTCCGTTGCATGGCCGCTACTACTAGTGCTTACTTGCCCGTTTGTAACGGCGCGTGTGCATTGCGCCTCGCGCAGAGATTTGAGGTGCTGCCGACGAAGCCCGACGACTGGGCCAGCTCGGAGCAGGTGGACGGAGCGAAGAAGAGCAAGAGCAAGAAGGCGACGGCGACCGAYGAGGGTGGCAAGAGTAGGAAGAGGCGGAGGAAGGAGGCCAACGACAAGATCTCACCCGACGACRCCGTGGCCACCGARAAGGAGGACCCGGAAGCCGACGAYGCYGCGACGTCGTCGACAACAATGACGACGCGATCGGGTGGGTCGCGGTCGAGGTCGCGACCGAGCCGATCTCGCGYCAGCGCCCGAGCGCCGAAGGAAGAACTGGCGCCGCTGMCGCCARCGCCGAYGCCRGCGGCCAAGAAGGAAGTGCCTACGGCGTCGCCGTCAGCAGCRCCGGGCAAGGAGGCCGCAACGGCTGCGRTSAAGCASGAGCCTCAGRCCGACGACCCAGACGCCGAAGCCGARGCCGACGAGGAGGCAGGCGGCGACGAGCACGCTCCGCTCACCACGACGACCACGACGACCACGTCGACCGCCAATATGTCGCGAATGTCGACACGAAGCGGAAGGCAGCCGCCGCCGGCGTCGGCGAACAAGAAGCGATCAAGGCGGCGGCCGCCAAGTGGCGGGAAGTCCTCGCGGTCCAGCCGGAGCCGACCACAACTGGCCACTGGCGGCGATTGGGAAGAGGGTCGGGCGGGACGAACGCCAGCCAGCGACGAAGGGGAGAACGACGGGATGAAGGAAAGCGACGGCGCCGACGCGCCGCTGGCCGACGAAAGCGACAGCGACGACACCGCGCTGCGAGTGAAGAGGACCAAGATTGCGGGCAACATGAAGCTGCTGGAGAAGGTACATCGCTCATTGCGCAGCACAGAACCCAACCCAACCCAAACTCACAGCTCACTCACTCTTTTATTTATTTGTTCTTAAAGATTGCGCGATTGGACCGATGGATGCCGCTGCCCACGGACGTGATGCGATACAACCTTTCCTATGAGCCCTGGTACGGCGCGCTCCATTGCCCAATAGCGGGTGTAGCTCACCACCACTACGTACCGCTGCAGCTATCACTACTCGTTAGGCATGCTGGCCGACCGCGGGTTCGAGAGCGATTTCTGGTTCTCCACCAGGCTGCGCTCCTTCACGCTCTACCTGGAGAACGACTCACAGAGGTGCGCACTATGCCCCTCCTTGCCCATTACTTTGTCGGCACCGCCGCCGCCACGGTCTTCGGCTCACAGGTTCGCACTTTTCCGTGTGGTTAAAAGATTCGAATTCAGCTACAGCGGGGAGGCAACGCAGGTGGAGCCGTCGGTGGACGCTCTTCTGGGCAGCCAGGCGCTCTCTTTCCTCTCCTTCTTCTCTCCCACGCGGATGCCCCCCAGCACCACCACGCCGCCGCCGCCAAATACCGGCTCCGAAGCAAACGAGACCACTTCTCTGCGGCCAGGTACGGCTTTGATGGACTGCGCCTTTTCCCCTCTCAGCGCCCCTGACGCAGTCTCACTCCACTCCACTCACTCACTCACTCTCGCGTTCCCATCGTCGCAGGCGGCAAGAAGCCCGCAAACCGGAGTCCCCAGGACGAAGCGCTCCTCGAGGCCGAGAACCACAATCGCATACGGGTGGCCTATGGCCACTACCGATGGGCCGAGGTACGGAGGCCTTCTCTCTGGCATTGGCATTGGCTCTTTGCTCTCCGGCCCGGACCCGTAGCCAAGACCTCGTTACCCCCACCCCCTTCACTTGCAGGTGAAGCACCCATACAGTATGGACCGAGCAGAGCTGAAGCGGGTCGGAGTGCCCTTGCCCAACGACCCGGCAAGCGTCTCGGTTCGCGCCCATTCTTCACCGCACGCGCTCACGCAGCAACACCACAACACCGCCGGACGGACCTGCCCTTAACTTGTTGGCTGCACGCAGGTGCTGGCGGCGGAGCTGACGTGGGAGGAGGTGGCGTGGGGCGAGGGCTCGGTGTGCGTCCGCGGGACGACCTATCCCGTCCATTCGCTCTTCTGGATGCCACGAAGCTTCAGCGCTTCGTCCTCCCTCTCTGCTGAAGACTGACAAGACCCTTTCCCCTGCTCCTCTGCCCTCATCACCACCATACGACGTAAAGAAGAAAACAAAGAGAGGTCTGYGAACCAGAGGAAGTGTTCTTCGTCGTCTTCTTCTTCCAGAAGAAGGTCATGTGGCGGTCTTGCAAGACGAGCCACGAAGTGCCACCACTTGAGACCGGGACTCGAACCCGTGACACCTAATACAGAGTCAAGAGGACGGATTCCCACTGTGTCGTCTTCCTCTCTGTCACATACCACAATAGTACCCCCTCTCCAAGCTTGAACCTCACCTACCACCTCTCAAGAACAGACATGGCCGAACTCCTGATGCGCATCGTGACTGGTTCGACCAAGCTTCCCCCTCCCCTCTCCTTGGCTCCTTGGCACTGTGTAGTGCCTGACCGGTTGTCTCACTACACGCCCCCCCACCACAGGCTTTTGGGCCTCGAAGGCCCTCCACGCCGTTGCCGAGATGGGCGTGGCCGACGTCATCCACCAACACGTACGCCCCCCCCCCAAACCAAAGAGCACCGTACCAAGATATTGCTATTATTATTTCAATATGATATTAAATTGTTTCTGTTTCTGTTTTTTTTTAATCATTATCATTATTGTTGTGGGCAGGGAGGACCGGCCACGGCGGAGGAGATCGCGGCGGCGATTCCCGACGCCGACCCTCGCTCCCTGTTCCGCGTGCTGCGCTTCGTGGCCAGCATCGGCGTCCTCGACATGCAGCTCCACGGCTCACCTGACGTACGGCTTACTCGCATTGTGTGCGCTTGTGCGTGTGCGGTGGTGGGCAGCACACACAGACGCGCGCGCGCACACACACACACACACTTATGACACACGCATTTGGTTCGTTTCCGCACAGGACGTGGCCTATCACCAGACGGTCAAGTTCGGGCTCAACGACACGAGCCAGCTGCTGCGCTCTGACGTCGAGAACTCCATGCGCTCCTCTGTTCGTCTCGAAGCTGGCTACGCTCACTACACGTGCGCGCCCCATCGCCACCACTACCACCCACCACCGGCTCACCGTGGGGCCATGTGCGCTTGGCCCACTGTGGTGGGGCTGGGGCTGGGGC